>JAQIWD010001505.1:0-12207 GCA_034694825.1 Anurida granaria | reverse complement strand
ATTCAACATCAACGTGTTTAATTCAGTTCGGGAATTGATTTTTGGACTCAATTTCACAACAAAGTTTCTCTGGTAAACAGCCTGGTTTTGACTCAAATATATTCCGAAATTGATGCCTAAACGTACCAGGCACAATGCCCAGCAGTTGGCATTTAATTTCGTTCATTAGTAACAAAAATATCTCGTGTAACATCACTAGCCCCCCGACACCACTTAGCAAGACTCACCTTAATAGTCAATTGACATGACATGACATGACCCCTGTCCCTTACCGTTTCGCAGAGGATACTGACGATGACCATCATAGAAAAGAGGAGAATGAGCGTCTCCATGTCGAGCCAGGAGACCATTTCAACTGTGGTCGGGCGCTATAAGGACAAAATGAACCATTAGTTATATTTCGATAAACAGTGCATGTACGTGTATAAGAAACACTTCGGGTTTCAGGAGATCACAATTACCTCGTTCGTTGCTGCCAGACAAGCGATTGCTCCGACAGCGGCCAACATCGCAGCCAGCGTCCTATTTACTAACTAAAGAAATCATACGTTTAGTAGAACGTTTTCTCTTATGTTTCAAGAAATAAGTTTTGTAAAAAAATAAGAATAAGAAAGATACTACGATTTTGGAAGACTTACTTCGAAAATAATCAAAATGTACAATCCGGCCATTACGACCCCGCCAAAAATGGCTCCAACTTCCACGATCTGCGTCAGCAACCGACCGGACACTGAGAATGGATTGGGGTTGGCTGTATTTGTCCGAAAAACGACATAGTAGTGGGTCCCAAGCCTAATAAGGACCAAGATTAAAGGCTTTTTATCGAAGGAACAAAAGTGACTCAAATGATTTTGAATCTAATGACTGCTTACTCGAAATCAATATTGTTGAGGTTGAATACATTTATAAGACTAGTTTGCGCAGCTTTATTAGATCCGTAGGCGTTGGAATTAAATATTGGAATTTCCCATCTTGGAGAAACCTAAAACGATTTAAACTAAATGAAATCCACTTTGAGATATACCTGCGTCCTCGCATCTTCATCCTTACCGCGACCATATTACCGTCGTCGTTTCTTTGTTCAATGTCAACATAAAGCCGGTCCTTTGTTATATTTCCGTAGGGACTAGGAACAAAGGTCCCCTTCACGGCTACCGTCAGAATGGGATAGTAAGTTACAAAAACATCCGTAAGTAGTAATGGCATCTCTAAAAAGCATAAACAAGGTTCCATTATAACTACTACGAACGTTGTTTGTTTTGATGTATTTATCTTACCGTAAGGATTATCAGAAGAAACAGTGATGAGTTTGCTTGTAGGATCAAGCTCGCTGGTTGAAATAATCACACCCTATGCCAAAAAATGAGGTCATTAAAAGTCACAATCCTACAAATACATTTAAGCACGTATCCCCTTACAGCCAGGAAAACAAAGATGGCGACAAGAAATACTATTTTGGAAATCCGAGCCCAACCAAATTTTTCCGGTTCCGGCTCATGGCTATGAAAGTCAAAACTTGCGATGAGGGGCGAGACTGAGCCACTCAGGAAACCGCTGGACTTCCTTCTAGGTGAAGCTCGTCCATTCCGCCCGTACGTGTTTCTAGGAGGATTAAATAAAACATTCCTTCAAGAAATACCAAAAACAATTCTGTAAATACATCAGGAGAGCCTTTGATTATCTTACGCAGCTTCAACGGTGAGGTGGTTGAGGTCTTGCTCCGGGTAAATATTAATAATTGGTACATTGAATTTCCGCTCCCTCGTCTGGATGACCTCATTTTCCAACTGGTATTCTGGAAGCGGTGAGGTGGAGATGGTGATTGGTTGATCTTCATCGGAGGGTAGGGATTCCATCTCGGCAGACTCTCGCCTTGAACTGGGTGAACCATTTCCGTACGGGGGAGAATTCGTTCCATACGTCCTAATCAAAAAATGAAATTGAAAGACCTGATCCAGTTAGAGATGTAATCACTGGAGGTAATTTTAACCGAAAACGAACCTGTGTGCGGTGACATGTGGATCAAACAAGTACTCTGAACTTGAGTCCTTGGCCTTTGCCCGGTGCAGTAAATTCCGGACTTCGTCCTAGGTAAAGTAAAATTCAAAATTAGACTTACATCAACTGGTACATGGTACAAACGGGGCTGATTTACGTTAACTTGGACTCCAAAATCCGAGACGCTTCTGACAAGGCCTGACCAATAGTCTCTTTTCATAAACGTAGGCCCTGTTTCTTCCATCGGTTCATTCATGCAGGAATTTTGTTTCTGGATGGAACTGGAGTGAGAACTTGATTAGATTTAATTTATAGAAAATGAAGCCTAGGTCTTATGTGAATTTTCGACGTTGGCACTTGATTTACAATGTGAATGACATTAACTTTTCGAGGTTGGATGAGTCTTGAACTCCGCGTGACAATTGCACTTTGTGTGGTCATGGGGTGTTGCCTTTAGTAGGAGGACGACACCATTGATACTGATTAAATTATATCACCACTTCGTATCGTCACCTGCGTCGGATAAGCAGACTGATTGGCGGAGTGTGAATATCACTAAAGTGGAAGCTATTGTTGCAATTCTAATAAATGAAAACAATAAAAACAAATCATCAGGAGCAAAACAAAAACAGCAGCAGTTAAAAAACATAAATAGAAATGATGGATTAGTTAAAATAGATCCAAGGCTAAAAAACTACAAGAAAGTAAAACTAGCAAAATAATTGAATTTTATGAGGTCGTCCATGAAGCTGCAATGGATTGGGTTTTAAAGTTTATTGGATCGAATTGAACGAACTGCTAATCTGATACCTTGAATTTGGAATTAGTTGAATTTGAAATGCTTGGGCTTTGCTTGTGCGTGTGTGAGTGGGGATTACTTGCCTCCTCTGGCCGGAGACTTGGCCTGAAACTGTGGTTGAGGAAGGAACTTAATCCCGGAAGTAGGTGCAATTGATCGTGCCCGAATGGGCTCCATTGTCTTCTTGCCTTCTTCCTTGGTCTTCGTTGGGACTGGAGCCTGTGGCATCTTAAGGACTCCTCCATTTGCCTTGGATGGCCCTGGACTTTGCAACGACATTTCCAGAGACACCTTGGTAATTGGTTTCACGTCAAAATTGAGCGTCGGCGCGCGAAGATCCTTCACCTTCGTTTGAAGCGGCATTGGGCGTCCTTGGTTAGAAGCGTGGAGACGACTGGCAGTGCGAGAACCTGTTCGAATTGGCAAGAGACCGAGGGAGGAATCCATTGGTGGTGGTGATGCTTCCCACTTTAAATTGAGCAGCATTTGAGCAATACTGTTTTTCTGAGTTGCAAAAGGCGAGATGGGTGACCGTGACAGTGTCCGTGGCTTGCTGACTGCCGCAGAGGGAACAGACACGTGAGTTTCATTTGAGGGGAGTGGCGTCAACGCAGAAATAGCGGTGGCCGGACCGGCGAAGTGCTGCGGAGGAGCGCGGACGGACTTGGTGGGAGCCTTGGCCTTGACTTTAGTTTCGTCATTTGAGGAGTAGGGACCAATGTACATCTCAAAGCGCTTCTGCTCAGGAGGCTCGTAAGGGGTCAGTTCGGAAACACAATAAGGCCGTGGAGTTCCATCTGGGTTCCACTTCATCTTGGTCGGATACTTGTAGAAAATTGGGAAATTCGCTTCATTCTCAGGTGCGGCATGCGGCTTCCGGGTGGATGTTGAGGCCTCTCCAGTGGAGTTTTGTCTGAGGTAGCCTTGTAAATAAAATAAGAAAAACATTGGCTATGGTACGTTGAAACTGGAGTGACAGATTAATAAAAACTGATTTGAAAATCAAAAAAAATGAAAATTGGCGGAGAATAAGGAAATATTCAATTTTGAGACTATAGTCGGACTTACTGTCAAGTGCTTCGTTTGAGATTTTGGAATTTGGGAACAAGGGGTCCTTGTTCAGCATCGGGAATGTGGCGAAGAGGTTACTATTGTCCGTTTCCGTAGTACTGGCAGACTTCTTTGACTTTTTTCCCTTCCCCTTCTTCTTTCCTCCAGATTTCTTTCCAGTTCCGGTGGAGCTCTTCTTTTTCATCTTGGTTCCACTCGATTTTGCCTTTGGTTTCAACAACGCTCTTGCCGCGCCTTTGCTTGTACTCGGCTGGCGATGGGCAGAAGCAGAAGAAGCACTCCGGACTCGAGCTTCTTTCTTGAGAAGTTGGGTTTCCGCCGTAGCGTTACTTGGGCCTGTAACGGACTGTTTTTCTGCTATAGTGACGGACTCAACCGGCTTGACGGCCGCAGCTTTACTTGTACTTGGCTGACTGTCGACTGGGATCATGGACTTGACTGACTGGACCGTCTGAGCTTGACTTGTACCTGGCTGACTGTCGTCTGAAGTGATGGGCTCGACAGGCTTGACTTGAGAAAGGGAGCGATTCTTCAAGCTCGCTGTAGACAGGAAACTCCGCCGGAGCTTAAGGGAAGAACCTGATCGAATGTCTCTGACTCCACGCATTCCAGACTGGACTTTGGTGACCTTCACTCCAGAAGACTCAGTCTGTGGTAGAAGAGACTCCGTCAAAGAAACCTTACTGGATTCGGACGTGAAATGACCATCATTTTCAGCTAGAGTGGTTGGGAGTGGAAGGACTTGTCGGTTGAGAGATGATGGTTTTGTTAGGAGCCGTTTGGTATTGTTTGAGCGTGGTGGTGCTGCTGGAAATTGGGAAGGTTTCGGAAGAGTAGGAAGATTAGAAGCAATCGGAACTCGGCTCTCAGTGCTGGTGCCAGCTTTGGTAGCTAGGTTCTTCGTGACTGGTTTGGGTTTCCTAACGGGAACTGTGACCTTACTAAGCTTAGTAGACGGCGGCGGTTGCTTTTTAGAATTCCTGGAGTCGGCAACGGTAGGCTTCTTCCCTGGCCGGTACTGATATCCCGGTGGTGGGACAAGAAAGAGACCATCCAGATTCCCACCATTCTTCTCCGCCTTGGCCATGATCTTTGAGAACGTCCGATTGAGTTTTGCCAAACTTTTGAGTCGCTCCACGCTCATCTCCATGAATTCTGCATAGACTGGGTCTGTGTGAGACATGTAGTACGGATTCTGGAGCCGCTCAGCTTCTTCAATTGCATACTCTGCTGCATTCAATTCCGCAGCAAAGGAGGACAAGTCGCCACCAAAGTTATTCGCAATGTCAGATGTGGGCCCACTGTTGACACAAGAAAAGGAATCAGCTGGTACCAAATAAAATGCGTGCAAGGCGGAATGGTTCGCATTTAAACGTTGAAGACTTACGCCGATTTTGGTCGAGACGTGTGATCTACAACTTCCGCTGCTTGTGGAGGAGTCAATGCGGTTGAAACAGAAGTCCCCGCTTTACGAGTCTTCGGCTTTTTAGTAACATTTGGAGCCATGATTAAACCTGCAATTAAAATGAGAAATCAGTTTATTCTGAACTGTGGATCAACACCAACCAGTGACCGAAAACATAAGAAAACTGAGAAAAGTTGATAACTTTGCGTACCTTTATGAAAATTGAGGATATCTGAGGATTTCCAATTAAATGGAACGGAGCTCCGACGTCCACTCCGGTCAGAGGTTGTGAGAGAACTGAACTCTTCAGAAAGAAAAGGACAAGGCGCAGCAGCAGGTGAAGGGAAGAGACAAAGACTTAAACAAAAACAAGTCTGCGCATGCGGGGTCAAGGAGTTTTTCTGGCGGAAAATTCAAAACTCCTGATTACCAAATTTATGCTTTCGGAATAAAAAACTGCATCTAATTTTTAAGGCATCATGAAGGGTCAAAGGTAACCAAGAATTTAATCACATTATCACCATTTTAGCCTTAAATTTCATTTTCGTTTCAGAAAGTATGACGAGGACGAGATCAAAAGAAGATGCCGATTCAAGAAAAGAAGAGGAAGGATGAAGGAGATCAGGGATTTAGGTGCAAAAAATGATTCTGTGCGAACGAGATCTTCTTTGAAATGGAAAGAAGTGGAAGGATTCATCATCTTCATCATCCCATTATTCCCCACAACTTGGATTCTTCGGGGTATAATTTATTCTGTTTACCATCATACCAGAGTCTACGCAGCACCAACAACAACCAACCAACCATCACTTCCCACACGTCGAATTTTGGTAAGTCAAGTTCATGCAATTTACTTTTTACGGCATTATGCCGTAAATTTAAGTTCGTTGATCAGCAGGAGCTTTTCGTCTGTTTGCTTTCCTGCCGCCCGTGTTTTATCCTCATGTCATTAATCATTTAATCTGTACTGTGCCATCACTTATCAGGTTCTCTGAAGTCAATACTAATGGAACCGCCTTCTCTTCTCGCTTGCATTATTCACATGTCACTGTCACTATTTTTGGCCCGTTGTCCTGATTTTTTATTTGCTAATAAGTTCACAGAATATTTTAATTGCAAATTATTAGTCCACCCTAGTCAGTAAGTGCTTTCTTTGCCTGCTACGAACTACGGTGCGGTCTTGCTATATAAATACTATCGATAGAAGCGTTTAATAAGAACATTCTCATGGATCAGATTCTACGAACAGCTGATTCTTGTTGATTTGTTTTTCACGTTTGCCTTTTGTTGTTCTCCTCCTCAGGACTTGACTGACGACAACACCTCCCTTGACCTCCATGTCCGCCTTGAAGGAAAGCTGGGATAAGCGGGTTTAAATCCATCAACTTATCCAAAGCCTAAGGTTTTTCTCCGTGTTTCCAAAGTCTGCCATTAATCACCAATTCCTGTGGTGGTATTTGAGGGGCCGAAATCTCAATCTCTTCGAATTAAAAGAGATTGAACCCCAGCGAAATCTGTAACCTTAGCGGAAAAGGAAGGGAAAAGCGAGGGTGATTTTTAGAATTTATTGCTATTGCTTCCAATAATCACCTCCGTTTACTACTACGCTACGCGTCTTCAGGTGTGCAGAGTGTACGTGTTCTGCAAATTATTGGAAGGGAACGTCCATCATTTTAATGGAAGACTATAAATATCTCTTCAAAGTGGTTTTGGTAGGGAATGCAGGTGTTGGGAAAACGTGCCTTGTCAGACGATTCACACAGGTAGGTTTTACAAGTTCCTTATTTCAAGAGAATTAGTTAACACTTCCCAGAGTAATTGAGCCATTTTTTTTTCATATTTAAGGGCCTCTTTCCACCAGGTCAAGGGGCCACAATCGGCGTTGATTTTATGATCAAAACCGTGGATATCAGCGGGGAGAAAGTAAAGGTAAATTGATTGGTTATTATAAAGCGCGCTAATTATTTATTTAATTACTCATCATGTGCGTTTTGTTTCATTCTAGTTACAAATCTGGTGAGTAACGAACTTGATAATCAGTGAAATTTTTCACGAACACCGACCACTGATGTCATAATCAGTTTTGCTCTTACAGGGACACTGCGGGACAAGAAAGATTTCGGTCCATCACCCAAAGTTATTACAGATCAGCCCACTGCTTAATTTTAGTGTATGATGTCAGCTCACAGCCAACGTTCGATTGCCTGCCAGAGTGGTTACGGGAGATGGAGGAATATGCAAATGCAAAGGTGCTACGTGTCCTTGTGGGTGAGTAATATTCTTTTCCCAATCACAATGATGATGATGATGATGAGCTGGTGGATAGCTCCATCTAATTAATCCTATGATTTAAACCTGGATTATTTCCAGGAAATAAAACTGATAGAGAGGATCGGGAAATTCCGACGTACGTGGGAGAGGACTTTGCTCAGCGAAACAACATGTATTTTATGGAAACCTCAGCAAAGGAAGCCGACAATGTTGAAAAATTATTCATGGAGATTGCTAATGCTTTGATTGAAGTAAGTTAATAATTTGAATGAAATGACCCCTTAACATCTTCTGACCATTTCAGTTTAGTTATTTATATCCCCCATTCCTATTCTTTGTAGCAAGCCAAGGTCAGGGAGCCTCTTTCCCAGTATGATTCCACAGCTGGGATGGGAGGAGTCAATCTCAATGGTCGTCCGAATTCTTCAACGGAAGGTTGCTGTAGTCGCATATCGTGATGAAGACTTTACAATCCAGTGCACCACGGAGCATCGTCGTCCATATCAAACGAACCGTGATCTTCAGATACCAAAAATTAATCCTTTCTCCCTACTGCTACACCAAATACACGATCAGCAAAAGCCGTCTGCTTGCTAATTATTGTCGTAAGATGCATCCGTCATGAAACTTTCTAGTGATTCCGCTCAGTATCTCTTAGTGACCAGTGAACAATGAATTCCATCTTGATCTCATGATCTCATTTGGTGCATTTCCGATGTTACAGCGATTCCCAGAGGAGTTGTTTGATCCGTCCTCTTTCCCTTTGAATCCCAATCCCATCCCAGTGTCCCTTGACATGCTCATTCCGGCCTCAATTAGTTTCTAGTGATGTTGCTGATTTCTATTCACATGGTCATCAATTATTACTAATCCATGTTGTCCATGCTAAAAACAAGGTTGTGATTTCTTAGGTTCTACGTTAATTAAGGTTTAATAATTAATTAGTGCTTGGGGGATCCGGAATCAGCTTCGCCGGTAATGAAACGAATAAAAGGAATAAAAAACGAATAAACTCTTTGTTCCCAATGTAACTGTTGCGACTAAAAGTGGTTCGTCATGGTTCTTTGTAGGTTATCACAGCCTATCCCAGTCTTGCCTCTTAAGTGAATAGAAGAAGCTTTGGTCTGTGGCGAGTATTCCTGAGCAATAGTGTGGAATGGCAAGGAATTAGACCTTGAACGGTTCATGCGGGGTCTCCGTTGCTAGGCACGACTGGTACCAAATCCGGTTCTGGATCAAGGTGTTCCTGACCCGGCGGAGTGGCTCGCGCTCTTCCGAATTCATCAGGAATGCGGGGGTTTGACCTTCGAGTGTTGGGGATAAGGCGGCAAAGACAACGCAGTCCGCACCTTGTCTCGGACTCTAAAAGATAAACAATGTGGAAATCAGTCAAACGAGAGGGGAGAGGCTCAATCACCGATCAAAACAAACGGTTCCTATTACACTTATCGTTTACCTTGTAGAAATAGGGTAGGAGGGGGGCTACGAGTCGGTAATAGAACACGTTCTTGTAGAGTTTGGTATTCACAATGCCGGGATGTACGTTCAGGATTTGTACAGGGATATTATGGGCTTTGAACGTTCGGTTCCAAGTCATGGAGGTCACAATCTGGCAAAACTTTGAGTCCATATAGATCTGAAAGTCGTTGGATCTGGAAAAAATTCAGAGGAAGGTTAAATTATTGCTCAAAACTCCCAAGGTGGGTCTTTGGTTGGGTGGGGATTTGAAAATGGAATTTATCAACTTACCGAGACAGAATGGAGGTTTTAGTACATTCTTCAGTAACCGTGGCTCCGTAATGTGCTACCGACGACACGTTTACCACTCTTGCAAAAGTACCTCCTTTATCTTTACCACCTTGTTGTAGTTCCTGCATGAGCTTGTGGATTAAAGAAAAATGACTCAAATGGTTCGTTTGCATTTGTCGCCCCAAACCATTCTCTGAGAGCTTGAACGCTGGGAACATGACCGCAGCTAAACAAAAATATATACCAGTTCGGCAAATCTTACAAGTTAGAATGTCCGTTATCCTTTTATGCTTCGTCGATCCTCACCGTTGTTCACCAGTACATGAATGCCAGAACCGCCGGTAATTTGATGAACACGGAGTGCAAAGAATTTGACGGAAAACAAAGAGTTCAGATCCAAACTCAAAACATGAATGACAGGGTCACCCTTGCCAAATCCGAATTCTTTGTGGAGCAGGCAACCGATTTGATATCCTCGCATCACATTCCGGCATCCTAAAAAACACAGGCAGTATTCATCACTTACGATTCACTAACAATAAGTAACACATCAATACCAACTTAGTCTTGGCTATTACGAAGATTTACCAATAATGACGTTCATCCTGCTCTGATAGAGTTTTCGTACAACCTCAAGTCCTATACCCCGCGTGCCTCCGGTTACTACCGCCCATCTCCCTTGGTTTGCTTCCATAACTAACAAGACCATCATTTAAATTCAAATAAAACTCCAATAATACAACATAGCAGTTAATAGTTGGCACCTTTCTTACCTGCATCAGTAATCCAAAACGGGCGGTGAGGGGTGCAGAGTTCAATGAGTGTGAATTTCAAGCCGATCAGATGAATCACAATAAACGACCAAAGTGTGTTGATGAACAAAATGAATTGCGTGAAAAATCCACCACTGCCACTGGCATTCCCGCAATCGACGGATGCCCCCAATGTTTTGACCCTATATAAAAGGAATCACACAACATATTTAGCAGTGCAGAAAAGATTAGTAGAATAGGGAATGACAGAATAATAAATAATAATGTTTCTATCCTTACCAGGGCCGCCGAACATTTTCGGATTCTGCATCTGATGAAATCACCTCTTCATCTCCTTCCATCCTCGTGAATCGTCTTTAGTTGTAACGACCGTCGTGACCGTAATGTACCTCCTTCGTCCTTTCGAACCGGAATAGAATGACTAAAAAATACGGCGGCGAAACGAGATGATGAGCACTTGACCTTGGGTTTCCCTCCTTTTTGTACCTATTGATGCCCATTGAGTGGCATCAGGGGGATATTAATCGATTCATTAAATACTCATTCATCCATTGAAATAAGAATTAATTAAAGCTTACCACAGTAATAGAGTATAGACTAGACTCAATCAAAAATTAAGCAGGAAAAGCGCTTAAAACAGTTCAGCGCTGCCGTTCTTTGCACCTCAAACACGTGCGTGTGTGCATCCCGTCAACGCAAAGCTCCCGCTCACATCCGGTCTGACGCCAAAAAAGTTCCTTATCCATACGAAATTCTGAAATTGTTGCAACATTCTTCTTGATTGTGATTTAACGAAATGAATTATAAGAATGGAAATAGCAGGGTTTTTCCAGTGGAAATGAACAGAGTCCAGTTTTTTTTTTTTTTTTTCCACTGGAAAAACCCTGGGAAATAGCTTCCATGATTTATAGATGCAATTTGTATTTTGTAAAATCTTACCAACTTATTATTGTTGCCGGATTTTAAAATTATTATTACAGTATTTTATTGTAAAGAAATCTTGAAGAGGATTTGACAACCACTAATTTAGTTTACTGCATTTAATTGAAAGTAAAATGGAAGTTTATTTTACAGATCTAAAACTCTGACGGCCAGACGTCGAGTTGTATTTAAACCTGGATGGAAATACTGATGGAAATTTTAGAATAAGTTAATGGATGACATCTGCTGAGGTTAACAAAGTAACTTCACAATTGAATCTACTTTAATGAGTAATTTAGTTCCGTTCTGAATCTATCTGTTCCGTGTAATTTCAGTCTTCCATTCCAATCAATTCTGAAGAAACATCCCACAGTCTATTCTGGATTTCTACATCAAAAACTTTGCGGTTTGGACCCCACTTTCCACTATTTGCAATAAAGATTCCACCCTCCTTTTCAATTTCGGGAGAAAGGGCAGAATAGGCTGCAACAATAAAAAAAAAGTGGAATCAATTAACAACGTTTAAAAAAAAAAAAAATTCCATGTGTAGCTTTAAGCACACATGGAAGTATTTACAAGCTCACCTACAACATCCGCACCCTGTTCCGGTGTCTACAGATTAAATTAGAACATACAAAAGTATTAATTGTTGTCTTCAGAGCAATTTTGATTAATCAGAGGCGTGTTAAATTACCTTAAAGATCAGTCTTACAAAGAAGCGGAGGGCTTTGAACCATCCCACATGTTGATATAAATCTGTGCGAACCATCCCGGGGTGACAACTGACCACGCTCACCTTACTTCCTGCCAGTTTGGAATTCAAATGGGTGCTAGAGATGACCTGACATAACTTTGACGTCATGTAGGCATTGTATCGGGAATATATTTTCTCCATCTGGAGATCATCAAACTCCAAGCTTCCTCCATAGTGGGCACAAGATGAGACGTTGACAACTCGTGCATATCGTTCTGAAGTTCCTGAAGCGACGAGGCGCGGAAGGAGTAGATTTGTGATCAGGAAATGTGAAAGGAAATTGACTTGAAACTGACTTTCCAAGCCATCTTGAGTCCGAGTATACGGACAGAACATGATTCCGGCTGAAATTGATCAATTCCAAATTATTTTCCTGGCTAAGGCGACTATTAAGGCTGTATTTTTCTGGGTGTAAAGTAGCCCTGGCGGGGAGTTTAGAACTACATTTGCCCATCTGTTAACCCAG
>JAQIWD010001504.1:0-12210 GCA_034694825.1 Anurida granaria | reverse complement strand
CCATGCCTGGAGAAACTCAGTGGCATGGAAGAATGAAACTATTTTCTAGAAGGGAAAGTGTTCCAACTTTATCCATTAACGTGGGGGGAAAGGGGGTTTCCCCTGTTAACCTTTTAATTTAATGTTGAATTATTGGCACGGAAAGAATCCTTTGGAACGGAAATAAGGTCCCAGATTCTTTAACTTCTGAGAGCCTTTTAGTGTCACGCAGATTGGACTTAGGGACAGCTGGGGCTGGTGCTTGGTAGTTGATAGCATTCCCGAACGGTTTCCAATTTCCTGTTTACCTCATTCACCCGAGACCCGACGCTTCCAGTCGTAATTTAAGTCCGCGGTTTAAAGAAACTTGGTCATTCCAGACTGGTACTGGATTTTCTCCTGTGCCTTTCTCTCCTCGCCGCTTCTCATGATTTTAATCGTCTTAACTTTCTCGACGCTTCCAGGGAAGAAAGTTGCCGTACATCTAAATTTCGACTCCTCCTCAAATCAGCTCCAGTTCCTTTGTTTTAATGGACACAAACAATCGGTTCTGAAAACCATCCAACTCAGGCTCACAGCTCACGTCCGTTATATCATCTCCTCCAAGGAAGGAAGGGAGATTCTTGTCAAAAGGAAATGTCCCTGGCAGGGCGTGGCTCAATGGCCTGGACGTGCAGAACCATAAAGTGAAGAAAGGAAACTTGTGTCTTGTGCCTACGAGTAGGAAGTGATAGGATCGTTAGTGGTAGCAATTATATCCTGTCACCGTCTGTTTTCCCTTCTCCGAGACGTTTTATTGTGACACTTTACTTGAATGAGGAAAACACGAGAGAGAGAGGGGGAAAGGAAGAGAAAGTCCTGAGAGCCTTTTGGTCGTCTACGAATCTCCACAGAGATTATAATTTCCTCACTTGGAAGTTTTGTAATTAGGTTAAAAGTCGTGGATGGCTCTGTTTGGAAGCTCTGGAAGTCTCTAGGCTCCTTCCCACGTCCATGATTTATGCATGGAAGTTTGGTAAAACTTCACTTGGTTTTCCCTTCTGCTCCTACCCCTTTCTCCATTCCAGCCCATTCCAGGGCTGCCATGCCGCTGGTGTTTGAATGGTTCCAGTATTTCAATTCCATTATGCTCTTTATTCTTTATCTCCTAATGTGGGCTGGGGCTGCTGGAACTGAATGAATAATCATGACCAACCGGATCCTATTTTATTCGTAGGGAGGAGCCGGCCCAAAGTCCAGACTTTCCCCCATATTTTGTTGCAACCTTTCCCCATTCATCTTCCTTTGTAATGTGTGGAGAGCCTTATGATCTGCACGGAGCACATGAAGAGGTTAGGAATACAATGCCAAATGGCGGTGGTGGTAGTAGGTCGGTCTGGTCTTTTGACTTGCTGGAAAACGAGACAATGCCACCCTGTAAAGTTGGCCTCATATTTTGTACGTGGACTAAAGAACAAAAGTTTTCCAGTCCTGGTACAATTTAGTTGTCTTCTTCTAATGTTTCCTGCAAGTGAAAGTGGGAACCGGAGACTCATCCCATTGTCTTTCTTTGTTTCCTATTATCTCCATTCCCTACTCGTGCAATTTACGCTCCAGCAGCGTGGTTTGGTTTAGGGCTTCCCGTCCTAATTACGTTTTCTTCTTTTGTTTTTGCAGGAGTCAGGAGGATGAATTAAATAAAACGCATAGCCCTACACCAAGCCTGGAGACTGGGGATACGAATGAAGACTGCGTCGTCTGTTCAGATAATCCCAGGGAATTAGTTTTTCATCCCTGTAATCATGCCGTTTGCTGTGAGTCCTGTGGGTCAAGGGTGAAGAAATGCCTCGTTTGCCGTGCTCCGGTTGGCTCTCGATCCAAGGTAACTTCTTACGATTTTCCTAATTTCAGAGCAGAGCTGGTGGGATTAATTGAAAGATGGAGGCAGAAGAGACTCCACCAAATGTCACGATTCCATTCCCACTGCATGGATGGTTTTAATTACTTGGGCTCTCAGTCCCAGTCACTTTGGTTGGATTACCTCATTTCTTCTTGGTTGATTCCTCTCTGCTTCTACTAACTCACACTGCGGTGCGGTGGCGAGAGACTGGAGAAAGTCACTGGAGGAATGAAGGAGATGAATCAGACAAGGGAAAGGGAAAATTGATGAGTTTCATTCCATGCCTCTATAACTAGGAAACAAAGTACTGATTTCATTTTTTTTCTTTTTGAGCTTTCATTCCTTTCAATTTCAAAGAGAATCCACTAAAAATCCGAGACAGCAGGACAAGACGGGGAAAGGGAGAAAGTCAAAGTCTTCTTTCTCGCTGACAGGAACCCAAGCAGGAACTTTGCTTTGATACCCGTCGTGCCGTTTCCCAATTTTGTTTAACAAATGAGTTTTTCTTTTGCTGATTTCATTATTGTCAAGAGCCAAAGAAAGTTTCGGGAGACAGCAGCTGGTGGTGGGTGAATGCTTTCTGGAAAGAAAGAAACGAGGGCCCTACTTTCTCTTAGGGCCAAAATCAAATTCTTTTGAGAAACTTTACCCTTGCTGTTTATATCGTCGTCGTCCTTCTTTTCTTGTTGCAAAAGAATATTTTGAGTCCATGGCGGCGGTGGTGGTGGTGGTGGGACCATAGAAATACATTTAGGTTAGGACTCGCCAAAGGACGCCACGTGGAGATGTGAAACTTGTAACGAGAGAGAGAGACAAAGGCTCTTTTCTTTTGGAGAAAGTTCATTTGTAATGATGATGAATGGGATGGATGGATCCAATCTTCCCTCTTTGTTTTCTCTTTGGCCTGGATTTGATTGATTTTTCTTCTTCTTCTTTTCAGATTGAGGAGTGTATGGTTTGTTCGGATAGAAAAGCATCCGTTGTCTTCAAACCTTGTGGCCACATTGCAGCCTGTGTAAGTCTCCAGTTTACTTTATTATGACAAGCCCTAATGATTTATTCAGGAGAAAGAATCCGATTCTTCTTCCTAGAAGGAAAGGAACTCATTTCCGGTTACTAATTGGAAAATAATTCTTTCGCAGGAGAGCTGTGCTGTTATAATGAAGAAATGTGTCAAATGCCGAGCAACCATTGACAAGATGAGCACAATCCTCATTTCACCTCTGACCAATCCGGGTGGGGCTTGTAAAGCAAAGTCAAATCTCGTGGTTCTCTCATCCCCACCATCAATTCCTGGAGCGAGTGGTGGATGTACCGTGAATAACCACAACAATAACAGTAATAATAACACCAACAACAACAATCAACATGCAGCAGCTGCAGCAGTGGCTAATAACACCAACATTGGAGTGGGCCTGAATACAAATACGTTGTTACTGGGCCCCAGTAACCTTTCACCGAGTATTGAGGCCAATCTCTTTAGCCCTCAGCCTCATCTGGTTGGGGGGACTTGCCCCTTGACTCCATCCCTCTCCCCAGATAATTTGGCAACTGCTACCAACGCCATGATTGCAGCGAGTGGACAACTGAGCCTTGGTCCTGGACCTGCTCCCTCTGGACTCTTCCTCAATAATGGAGCCAAGGATTATAGTGATGTGGAGAAATTGCAACAGCAGTTGCAAGACATCAAGGATCAGGTAAAACCCCAGGGGAGAGAGAGCAGGGGATTAAAGGACACGCTCACACTTTCTTTTTCTCAACTTCCAGACAATGTGTCCCGTCTGCCTCGATCGTCTCAAGAATCTCATCTTTCTCTGTGGACATGGGACCTGCCAGGCATGCGGTGATCGAATTGTGGAATGCCCAATTTGCCGAAAACCAGTCGAGAAACGGATTTTATTGTACTGAGGAAAGGGATGGGGCAGTAAAAGGAATGTAAAGATACAGGATGTGGGAAGATGGCAAGATAAAGTTACTCTGTAAATTTAGATGAAGAATTATGGAATTATATCCCACCACCACTCTCCTAAGCTTAAGCTTTCTCCGCTGGAATTCAGCGTTTGTAAATCATGAACTCGAAGCAAGATTTCCTGGGATTTTAGAAACACCCAATTGTGGACTTGGAATTCAGTTTATTCCTCTTTTATATTGAAGTAGGCGATTGTTCTCTGAATTTATGACAAGAATTGGTTTCACCTCTCGACCTTATTTTTAGTTCTAACCACATAAAACATGTCCTAATTACTTATTTTATTGTAAATAATAATAGAAAAAATTGAGTGTGTGAATTAAATTAGTTTCAAAATTACCAACAATGGTTAAGGATATCACTAAGCCACGTTTTTACAACCATTGACTACGTTTTTAGCTGCCCCTCGCTTTCAACTGAGAATATTGGAAGAACAGTCTTGAGAGTAAGAACTTTGTTCTTAACATTTAAAGGAAACAAAGTTTGTACAATGGGGTTAATTAGACTACAAAAAGATTTTAATTTAAAAACGAAAGAATGGCGGAACATAATTTTGTACTTTCTACGAGATTTGAAGACTACAATTGAGAGAGCTGAACCTGCCTGCGTTTACCCCGTCATTTCCTTAAATTTTAACAAAGAGACCCATTGGATGAGTAGTTGATTATAAAATCTTGAATATCAATTGTTAGAACACGTAAAATTACACAACAAAAATAACAAATTGCCTTAAGCTGCCTCGTAATTTGGACAGTCTCCAATTTCACGCTCTAAAATTTCCTTCTAATTTAAAAAAGCAAACAGGTACGCCAGCTCTAAAACATTTCTTTGAATTAAAACCTCCACATTTCCCCTATCACGGTAGTTCCTTTGAACTAATTTCGGATTCTGACAGATCACAACACCGGTAGAGCTTCGAAGCCTAAACAACAACAGTACACGCACCCATCCAAAGTAACGAGAGTAAAAGAGACAGAACAGTTCCATTATTGGACAGAACCCATTTACAAAAGGGGCTGGAATTCTTTCTTGGATGGATGGATGGCAGGGAAATAGAAGAGAGAGAAAGTTTAAAATTGGAGTCTGAATGGAGATGGAGTGACAGGAGGCGACAAAGAATAAATGAGTTCCATTTTTACACTTTTACGTCCCCCGTCCAACGTCTCGAGAAGAAAAGAAAGGAAGCGTTGCGTAATTTCTATGCGAGTGGATCAGAGAGGGGATGGTCACCGGAAGAAAAGTCTTCTGCAGCCTGGAGGAGACCTTTCTTTTCGTCACTGACGCCGTGCTGCTCGGCTTCATGGTAGAGTGGATTTGCAAAGTTGGTTCCTTGGAGAAGAACCTGTGGGTCATAAATCAAAAGATGAAAAAACTAAAAATGGGGGAGAGGAAAGTTAAGGAGGACTTGGGGTGAGTGTTGCCCTTGCACTGATTTATAGCCTCTAAAAATGCCCTCTTGATAAATAACTAGGAGTCTTAACTTGTCACCTGAACATTAAGAATTTGCATCTTATGGCAGGGCACCTTGCCCAAGAGTAAACTATCGATTGAATTCCTGAAAAGAGGGTACAACCTCTAAGGATTCCAGGGAGGAATGGCACAGTTCGTCGACTTTGGTGAGAGAAAACAAACGGCCCTTGGGAAATTCCTAGGGTGGACAGGGTAATCTATTCCAAATGAAAGAGCTCCTCCAACACATTCAAACTTTTGGAAAAGACCTCCACGCTCCGAACGAGCATCTCAAATGGAATCAACTCCATAGAGGAATCCATTTTCAATTTAGAATGGAAAGCATGGAGGAATTGGGCAAAGTTATCATTTGGGGTCCTTCGTACCTTGTCAGAGTCAAAAGCAAGACTTGGTTCAGAACCGTGGATTTCGTCACCTTCTTCCTTTAGAAACATTGGATTGTGGATTTCTACTGTCCCGTTGTCCATTCGGACGTGCATGAACGGCCGCCCCCTAAAATTTACAAGGTCAAGATTAAAGCAATTCAGTGAGATGTTATTTGATGCAGTGATGTTTCACTCACTGTTTTCTCCTCATTACAAAATAAGCGATAAATCCCGAGAAACCTGCAATGGCCACTGCCACGACAATAAATACAAGAACAAGGACCCAAGTGATCCCACCATCTTGGGAACTGCTTGGTGCATCCACCCTTAGAGTTTGACACCGTGGCCCCGTGAACGCATCTGAACAACTGGGAACAAGTTATGAGAATTCTTTAAAATCCCGTTCAAATTATTCATTTGCAAGCCCTGGAGCACGTTCAAACACTTACTCGCAAATAGGCTCCGCATTTGGTTCTGGATGTAAAATACAAGTCCCACCATTGAAGCAGTACCGGAGGCATGTATTCCTTGAATGACACCTGAAAATACAACAGAAAAGTTTATTTCTATTTCATCAAAATTCTAGCTATGATTGAGCTGTGGAAGTACTTACCTAGGTCCTGTCCATTCTGGAAACAAAAACAACCGAATAAGACTTATGCTTATAAGGATGGTCATATTGGAATGGAAGATTCAACGCTGTTAGCTGTTAATTACTGTGAATTTAGTATCATCTTACCTGGTGGACAAACACAGGTTGGCTTTTTGTTGGGATTCGCCAATACACAAACTCCGCCGTGGTAGCAGTGATTGTTGCATGGATTAGTTTTCGGATTCTCAACAACAACTTCACAGTGTATTCCAACTCGAGAATCAGGACAAACGCAGACTGGTGCATTCTTCATGACCGAGCAGCTTCCACCGTTGCGACAAAAGTCTGGAGGACACGTTGCAGTCTCTATGCATTCTGACAAACCACGACGCATCTTAAAGCATGAACGTTTGCAATAATTAAAGGTCATGTTGCTTCCTTACCTGGGGGGATGGTACCCGACGGACAAGTACAGGTCCAATCGCCAGGCCGACATTTCATGCAGTCGCACGGATTCACTTCGCATTTTACTCCTAGGAATCCGCCGAAATCAAGAATCTTAGGATTAACATCTTCGGAGCTTCGGAAAATTGCATTATTACCTTTGAAGGGCGGAGGGCAGCTGCAAACAATTGCAGACGACTTCTTCAGACAAGTCCCTAGAATGTCGCCGCAAAATTAATAAGAGCAAAAGTAATCACTGTTAAATGTCCACACGTGGTTCCTTACCTCCATTCTTACAGAAGTTCTGACAGAGATCAAATTCACAGTTATTTCCGGAATAACCTTGGTTGCAAGCGCATGTTGCAATGTCGTCCACCATTTTACATTTTCCCTAAAAATCCAAATTTTATTTTAGAATTTCAAAGTCTTAGTTTCTGCGTTACCATTTCCTAAAGAAACTCACGCGATTACTGCAATGACACTTTGAAAATTGACAAGTCGAACCCGAGTAACCAGCTAAGCACGAACAGTATGGTTTCCCACTCTTGGCTGTGGTACAAGTTCCGCCATTTTCACATTCGAGCCCATCACATCTTTCGCAGCGCAGTCCTAAAGAACACATTGACATTTGAGCATGAAACCACCAGGCCAACAGAACATTACGGATTTGTGACCTTCATTACTTACCACCAAACCCCTTGGGACACTCGCAAATATTTTTGTTCTCATTACACGTCCCATTGTTCTCACATTTCCCTCGGCAGGATACGTAGGGGGTTTCACATCTACTGCCGGTGAAATTCGGTGGGCAATTACACTTTAGCGGTATTGTCGTTCCGGGTTGGATGCTTGAAATGTCATTGGAATGGGAACAAAGTCCTTTATTCAGGCAATAGCCCGAGCAGCGATACTTTTCGCAATAAACCCCTTCGTACCTGGGAATAAATCAAGAAATGGTCAAACATTTGTAACGCAATGCGGAATTTCGTTTTAGTGTGATTTTGAGGCTTACAGCGGGTTGCATAGACACGAAGGGCCATTGCTTCCAAGGACGCAGGTTCCTTGCTTACATCCCAGGTCGCAGGCGGTGGTAATTGCGGTTGCATTGCATTGAAACACGTTTCCACCACGTAATATTGCGGGTTGAGAATCCGGACAGACGCAACTGACTGAAACTGTGGAATTGATCAAACAAATTCCTGGTGGTGTGCACGTAATCCTGTTGCATGGGTTTTCGTCTGAAAATTTTAATAATAATATGAATAATACATCGAGACGGGAAAGAAGGTCGTTCATGTCGAATTGTATCGTTAATTCGATCTTACTTCGCTTTTGTTTTTTGCTTTGAATGATAAGAACGTCAGCAGCATTCATTAGACCTTGTGTTATATCCGTATGATTTCCTTTTCCAAATTTATTCATCTTGAGAATCCGGTTGCTGTGATATGTCGTGATGTAGAGCGTATCCTCAAATATGTCAATGTGGTAAGGCTTATATTCGGCTGGAATTCAAAAATGGAATAATAAATTACAGGAAAACCAAAATTACATTTCACGGGAGGGAACAGGAGAATCCGTAAAACAGGACGCTATCGTACCTCCAATGAAGCGACGAATTATCCTTCGATCCTTTCCATACAGAGTAGCAGATTCGATAGAATGGGATTTTATGTCTGACCAGTATAGCCTCTTAGGATTTGCAGCGTAGTCTATCGTTAATCCTGCTGGACATGGAGATGTGAGGAAAATTTTACGATGTGTCCCATCCATCAGGGCGACCTCAATGCGTCCAGCCAAGTCTGACCAGAACATACGCCTAAAGGGGAGAAAGCAAGGGGAAAATGAAGAGAAAAAAAACGAAAGTGATGACGAATTGCATTTTCCCAAGAGCTTGCAAGAACTTGACATTTACGATTTATCAAAACGAGTGCTCTTATTACCCGGATTCTGGTTCAACGACAATGTCGTGAGGCTCATTCATCCCTTTATTTATGAGCACAATTCGATTCTTTCCATCCAGTGAGCTTACGGAGAGCGTGTCCTGGGCCTGCGTAAAAACCAATACTCTCCAGACCTGTCCATTTAATCAATCAAAGTAATAAATGGTCATACCGAATCTATGAAATATAACCGCTGGGTAATCCAGCAAATGGCAATTCCACGAGGTTCCTCCAGTCCAGTGATCTGTACCAAAAGGAGGGTTTCAAATAAAAAGTTCCAATATTTCATGAATCGGCATTAAAAAGTCCAAACTTACCACACTGCGAACATTTTCAGTGGCTCGCTTTTTTCTGAAATTCTTCGAGACACTGAGGCTGTTGCTGCTCTTGGGTTGATACAAGCTCTGGATGGCCTTGAGGGAGAGGCTTGACCAAAATATTTTAACTCCAGCATCCTTGTCCATTATATAATCCAGAGATTCAATTTTCGCTTGGTTGGATGGATCATGCGATGAGAAGATGTGGGATGTCTCATTGTCGTATGGCTTGTAAGGGTCTGTTCGCTTCAGGTCGTTCTCACTTGCTACCAACATGTACGGCGGTTCGTCTGGAAAAACAAGTAAAATACGTGTAACTCGGCTCATTTTCCAATTTTGATGTGAGAGTTTTACCAAGAGCTGTGCAAGAAGATGTACTTCCAGAGAATGTTACTCGATAACCCGGAGCACATTCACATGAGAAATTCTGCTTGGTATTGGGGTCATGATTTGGTTTCTTGATAATGCAAACCTGGGAGCAGGTTGCGAATGGACAATGGGCACAGTCTTTCTCGTCAGAATTATCCTGTGGACCATTACAGAAATTAACGCCGGCCTTCATCTGGACACGAAAATTCACACGAATATGCAATTGAACGTACCCCACAATCGTCTTCTCCATCCTGAAAAGAAAACCGGGTTACAGTTTATTATTTTCGGAAATTAGCTTAAAAATGTCACTTACGCAGGTCAGGGAGGCGTTGATGCACAGCTTGTTGGTGCAAAGAAACTGTCCAGGACCTTGACAACTATACTTCCCAGCACACATTGGGCCAAACTCATCATTCCCATCTGTAGAAATTTAGCAGAATTGCATTTTCTGACTGGGCACATAATGAAATATAAATCAATCACCTGCACAATCCACGACACGATCGCATACTCTTGTGTAGCTGATGCAGGTACCATTAGAACAGCGGAAGCGACCAGGTTCACAAGGTCGTCGTGAACAGAGCTCCGGTAATTCATCATCCCCTTCCGCGCAATCCTAGAGTTAAACACAGGAATTAAAAATTTCAAAAATGTTTCAAAACCGTTAACTCATCAAATTACATCCTCATTGTCACAAAGAAAGGATTTTGTGATGCACGGCCCACTTTTGCACATAAACTGATCAGGATGACACGTCAATTGAGTACAATTTGCTTCATCTGTCCAATCAGCGCAGTCCTAAATAGAAAACTCCATTTTATCCTTGAATTCAATGGTTCGATTTTCAAAGAGCCTACATTTTCTCCATCACACTTGAACGCCCTGAAAGAAAGAAAAACTGATTATATCATAATATATCTGGGGCAGGTGTATGGACAACGTACAGTGATATACAAAACTTTGGATTCGTGCAAGTGAACTCGTCAGCGCTACACGTAAGATTGCAATTTTCCTCATCGCTCCTGTCCATGGATCCACAATTAAATTCTCCATTGCCTAAAACAAAACAGATATTGGATTACACCAAATCATCCCAGAAGAGAAGCAAATTCAATTGTTCTCTCTTTACAGCGATAGGCTCCACGAATACACCGACCATCCCTGCATCTGAACTCCGACTCGCTGCAATTTCTTGGAACGCAATCCTGGTCATCAGAAAGCAAAACCAGAAAAGTAAGTCCACATCCCCTCATGAACTTTATTATAAGCAAACTCACCCTTTCATCAGACCCATCGCGACAGTCTTCGTCGTGATCTAAGGTTGTACAAAAAATATTACAAAATTGTTATTATTAATTGCCACAGGTCTCAGATAAAATGGTCAGCGACGTACCGCAGCGCCAACGCCCAGGGACGCATTTGTTGTCTGCGCATTTAAAGTATGTTGGGTCACAAGTTGCAGATTCTGTACCCTCACAGGTCCTTTCGTCCTCTCCCGATTTACAGTCCTACAAGCATCCGGCGAGGTCAAGGAGGAAGTCAATTAGTTAAGAGTCCAAAAAATCAACGAAATTCCAGTTACCATTTCCCCATCACAGATCCACTGAAAAGAAATTAATAAAATTCTTATTATGCACAATTGGTCTACAGGTGGATATTCCCTGCAACTTTTAGACTGACCATTGTTGGAATGCACTTTCCGGTTGAACAGCGGAATTGGTTCTCGGAGCACGTTCGAGTGGAACAACTTTGCAATTCGTCCTGCAAAATTAAGCAACATTAAAAACGGCTACTTAAAAAGGGATAAAGTTGACGATGGTATAAAGTACCTCTCCACTTAGGCAATCCCCTGAAAATACATGGAAAAATTGTTAATAAATTAATTGAATCTGATTATGTTAGGTTTGGATTACTTACGGTCACCGTCACAAACCTACGCATCAGAAATCCACGGATTTATCATTAGTGTGTTTGGACTTAAATCATTTTAAAAATAGTAAAACTGGGGCAATTACCCATTCAGAAGAAATGCATCGGGAGTTATTACACTTGAACTGATTCGGGGCGCAGGTTTGGGGCAAGCAATTGCTCTCGTCCTCGTGAGATGGGCAATCAAAATTCTGATCGCAGACTTTGTAGCTCGGGATGCAAAATGCGTGCTGAGTTCCATTTCCGCTGCATTTGAATTGCGTACTGAAGCAAGTATGCTAAAATATAGAAACAAGAGTGGGTCAAGCTATGATTTCGGTTCACAGCGTGGAAAGGAGGATGGAATGTGAAACACTTACAGCGTCACAGTTTTGTTCTTCCGTCCCATTTGTGCAATCGGGCCTGTGAAATGAGAAACTAAAATTTAGGCTCCTTCAAAGTCAATAGCATTTGACCCTTGTTTTGTTTGATTAACCTCAAATCACACAACTGGCTTGGGTGTAGACATGTGTGTCCATCTGCGCACTTAAAAGGAAAATGTTGGTTATTTACTATTTACTACACATTTCTTGGGTCATTTGTCAACAGAAAAATTAAAAGTCCTAACCTGGTACTGTCCCGGAGTACATCGAAACTCGGGACAATTATCCGACTCGTCAGAATTATCCTAAAGAACATCAACATTATTAGTGACGGTGGAACCTGTGACAGAAAACTTGTCCATCTTTAGTACTTACCCCACAGTCGTCCTATAATACAAATCATAAAAAAAATTAGGACGGAATTAAGAAATTGCAAAACACAAACAAGTTTTTAGTCTGAAGAACGTTTTTACCTGTTTATCACATTTCCACCATACTGGAAGGCATTTTTGAAATTTTTCGCAAACGAATTGAGAAGATGTACAATTCGGTTCGCATTCTTTCCCGTCTGCAGAGAGAACAAAGTTTTCTG
>JAQIWD010001503.1:0-12214 GCA_034694825.1 Anurida granaria | reverse complement strand
CATGTCCTGAATGTGGAAATGTTCGCAAAGGCGCAGCTAGATGCTCTGTTCAACTTGGCCCAAGCTTTCCGCATCGCTGTCCACAAGGATCGGCCCCTTGATACTGTTTTGCGGGTAAGAACTGAGTTCCCCAAAACCCGATTGGTACTGTAGGAAGCGCAAATTCAAAAATATGTTCTGGTGATTTCTAGGGGAAGATCGTTGCTTCAGTGTTTTACGAAGTTAGCACTCGGACGAGTTGCAGCTTCTCAGGTATGTTAATTTACTTCTTAAAACATAATACCATTCCCGATTTATATGAACATTCCAAATTACACTCGTCATGTTTCAGCGGCCGCACAACGATTGGGCGCTCATGTGATTGAGATGAATGGATCAACGTCTTCCGTTCAAAAAGGAGAATCCCTTGAAGGTATTTTTATCAACTCAGTGCAAAATCAATGATTGCGAACAACATATTTCATTCACAATTTCAGATTCCATTGTTGTGATGGGCGGCTACAGCGATGTTGTGGTGCTGAGACATCCCACCATGGGAGCAGCTGCTGTAAGATGAAAGATTCCGAAGTAACTGTGTTACTTTGTTGGTATGAATTAAATGAAGTTAATTTTTTCAGAAAGCGGCAGCAAAGTGTCGCAAGCCAATTATAAATGCGGGTGACGGGGTTGGGGAACATCCCACGCAAGGTTAAGTACCCTTTACTCATTTTTTAAAAGTAATTACAAATCATAACGATTTTGCTGGTTACGTACTTTGAGTATACAAGCTGTCAAAATAACTTTTATACTTTCCGTGTCCCGTCGCAAGATCCAATGATCATGATTCCACTCTTCTTGTGGATCCTGGATCTCATGATTCCTCCAGCTGGCGTGAGAATGACCTAATTAAAAACAAATAATTTGTTATTCAGGGATACACTAGAATGGACTGTCAGGCACTGTTAAATGTTAAGTTACATTTAACAGTTTTTCCTCAAACCACTTCAAAATCTCGGACTCCTTTTTAATTCCTCCAAACGCAACCGCAGCTAGAGTTTTCGTTGCCCTCCTGCAAGCGGAAACCATAGGCAAACTGATCAACAATTCCGATAAAAATTAAATGCTACACTTACATCGCTTTCTTCTCCTCCTCTGTTTTCCCACAAGTACCAGAAGAAAGATGCTGGTTGAGTATCACCTTATCTGTGAAAGATCTCTGGCATTGCTCACATACATTTGGCTTAGAATGGTTGACAGTCCTGTGTTTGCTGTAGGTATTGTAGGTGCCGAATTCTTTTCCACAATCCTTCACTTCACACTTGTAAGGATCAGGTATTCCATGATCCACATTGCGGTGATTCCTCAGCGAAGTAGACAGTCCAAAGGATTTCGTACATCCAGATTCTGTGCACTGGAATGAGGTGCCATGGACTCTCGTCGGATGGACTTTCAGTTGACCCTGGTTTTCCAAATAAGTGGTTGCAGTACACTTGTCACATGGGAAATTGGTCGGTTTTGTTCTATTTGGGATTTTTCTGGTAATCTTTCTTTCTTTTTTTGGCACTTCCGGTTCACTCATCTTCAATTTGTCCAGTTCTTGCTGCTGAATTCGATTCTCGGTCCTTAGTTCATTGTAACTGGTCATCAGGGTTTGGAACTTCCTTTTCCAATCTTCAATCTCCTCAGCTAATTTTGCACAATTATCAGAGTCCATTTTAAGTTAGTTTTTGTCCAGGAAAAGTGACACTGGAAGGGATCCTGTTTTTGCAGTGAATGTTGTGAGTGCTGTGTAAGAGGATTTGAGAAGAAGAAGGGAAGGAATAGTGCTTAGGGATAAAGGAAAGTTTCGTGTTGGAAACACGTCTAATTAGTAAACGTCGGGAAGTTCCGTCCGTTTTTTTTTTTTTTAATTTTTATTCAATAATCTGACGTTTAGTTCGTCGTTTTTTTAGCCCTCCTTGACGTTTTCACCATTCGAGAGGAGCGAGGAACAGTGAATAATCTCACAATTACAATGGTTGGAGATCTTAGAAATGGACGAACCGTTCACTCTCTGGCAAAGTACGAATTCCCGTATTCACCTCCCCAAAATCAGAATTTTGGATTTAACACAATTAATTTGACAGATTGCTGACGAGGTATCAAGTCCGACTGCGGTACGTTAGTCCACCAGGATTGGAAATGCCATCCGATGTGATACAATACGTGAACGAAAAGTCCAAAGGAGTGATTTCTCAGGTGAGTATGACAATTTTGGAGGTGTGGAAGAACAAAAGGAATTGAATTAAAAATTAAAGCATTGAATTTTGTGTTTGATTTCGTTAGGAGAGGTTTTCGAGCTTGGAGGACGCAATTCCTGATACGGACATTCTGTATGTGACCCGAATCCAAAAGGAGCGATTTGCGTCTGTTGAGGAATACGAAAAGGCCAGTGGGAAATTTTGTGTGACTCCTCATCTCATGACTTCCGCCAACAAGCGATGCATCGTCATGCATCCTCTTCCCAGAGTGGACGAAATCAGTCCAGAATTTGATTCGGATCCGAGAGCAGCATATTTCCGTCAAGCTGAAGCAGGGATGTATGTCCGCATGGCTATCCTCGCTGCCGTCCTGGACAGATGTATTTTTTAAAGGATCTTAGACAACTTTATGGGCAGGATTGGCGGCTGGTTCACTTTTGACGTTTTATTTGCTAACTTTTGTTTTGATGCTTTTTATTCATATTCGATAAGAATATTTTTTTAAACATTTTCATTTGCTGATTGACAATTCATTATCCACTTCACTCTCAAATTCTTCGCATGCAAAATGGCAGAGCTTAAGAGTAAATCTCTGAATTTTTGAAAGTGTTGTTTTCTCTCTCAGCACAGTCCAGACGAACTTTTGTAGGATTGATAAGCATCCATTGCGTGAACAATCCCGGCAACAAAACCCAAAGTCTGGAAAATATTGGAAGCAAATATCAAAGTTAATGCATTAAATGTAACCATTCAACCTGAGGCTCAAAACATGACATCAGTGAGCGCTACTCACATAGGCAGCAGTAATGCTGGAAATGCTTGAAAGAAGAGTAAAATGGGACAATCGATGGTAGAGTTTTGTATTCGTCGCAAAAGCCAAGTAGGAGGCGGATGACATGTAGAGAAATGCTGCAACGATATTGAATCCCGTTTCCTACATTACGGAAATCAATTAACTCACAGAATTTGGTAATTCATGATCGTTCTTACAAATATGGAGGATCTGATGAGGTGGTATGAATTTTTTGAGAGAATGTAGCAGACGAGCAGGAGGACCGTGGTAAGGAGGCAGGAGGACACCGACACAAGGAATTCGGTGTAGGCTTCCCCCAAGTCCGGAGCATACGACGATCCAAACTGGACCAGCAAGAATTGGCATAGGAGGCCAAGTAGCTTAAATGCAAGAATCAAGTATACCTATGTTGACCAATGTGGTTAGTTCCATGGTTAAACGTGAGTATTTTCATACGGATTCTGCAATTTTAAAAATTCCAGGTGCTCGCTTGAGGAATTCCAGGTGTATGCAGGTACAAATGGTGCAAAATCCACAAATGGAGATCCCGTCACCGACCCGTCTCTGCCGCGTCCTGGACAACGGAGATGGCATCGTGGGATTTATGTTGAGAACAGTTGGCATTGGTCGAACGGATGCGGTGGCAGGGGTGGGGAGTCTGGCCATAAAGTTCCCACCCTTTGAATGCTCCCCAGTATCCCGGTCACCTCCAGATCCTTTTCACGGAATTCCTTCAGGAATTAACAGAGACTGATCGTAAACAATGTTCGTATTTATTTTGGCAAAATATGATCTTACCCAACAGCAGGGCCTGGAAAACGTGGATGGATTTGATGATGTGACAAGTGATGGAAACCAAGAAGGCAAGGGATCAAGAGCACGAATTCGAACACACGCAAAATATGTTTTAAGACTCCGGAAAATTAGGCTGAAATGTTTGGTAGGTGTTCCCAAATCTATTCGAAAGAGGTTGATAGCCGCGACGCTTAACACGGTGATCAGCTTCCCGAAGTTCGGCTCGTGCAAGATGTTACAAAAGGGGAGATTCTAGAACTTATTTTTAGAATATCCCTTCATTTCCGCATCGTTTTCCGCAAAGAGCGTCTTCCATTTATTCACTTCGGGGGGAGAAAGATTTCTTAGGGAAATCATGGACATTGATCAATTAAACAGGAAGTCACACATTAGTTTTATTCAGAGATTAAGATTAAGGCATAAGGTGGTAAATTAATTACAACAATGGCACACTGCAGCTGCGCAGTTGAGAATTTCATTGACGGTAAGAAGGCAAAGCAAGGAATACATCAGCATCCCTTGGCATTTGGACAGAACAGACACGAAGAAAGCTCAGATTGTCTTTCGCAACATTTTTGCATTATTCTATAAAATGAAAGAAGCTGAGATTTGCAAATAATCAGCCGATAGTGCCAATGTCTGTCAGAGGTGAATCTTTCATCCAGTTTTGTAAGCTTTGTAGGAGAGGTAGGTGGCGACACCGTAGAGGATGGCGTTTATTAGGCCAATGACCTATGGAGAACAAAGAGAAACAAAGTTGTAGAGTTGGGCAACTAGCATGACTTTTTTGCAGAAATTCTTCATTTTAATCTGCAAACGAAGCGACATAAAACAAATTTTGATAAGGTCGGATTGGACAAATGGAAGCGACAAGCAATGGATCATCGGGGGTACACCGGAAACTCACCGATGCAAAAACTTTGGCTCCATACCCAGGCTCAGTGATGGTTTCATTGACATAAATGGCGTTTCTAGCGACTACCCTCCCTAGGCAGGTGGCAGAGGAGACGAATAAAAGGAATGAGAGTAGAGGGAAGTGAACTAATTCCTGCTCAATCGCCCAATTTGTCCAATCCAGCATCATCAATTACATAAAGAAAAAGATACGAACAGGTTAATTGAGGATGTCAAAATGAAACTTACTCCTCCTGCCAGGCGAGCTGTGTAACTCGGATGATTTTTGTATTGGGAATAGTCATGGAGCTTAGCAGTGTAGATGGCTGCCGAAATTAGGAGAAAAATGACTGCAAATCCATGGAACAACACTTCCTGTGTGACCAGTTTAGAAAATGGTTAATACCGCTCAATATTTTATGTGGAACTTAAAATAAGTCCAGCGCCTGTTCAAGCAGGTAGCGTTGTGGTGTAGTAAAAATTGAAAGTTTTTTTTGGAAATCGTTCCGTACGTATGGAATTCCCCCGACTGCGGTGGCATACCGGTGTCATGCTTTCGACAAGAAAAATGGACTTACGAAAATCGTTTTCGGCAAGATGGTGGCAGTTGCAATGGAGATAAAGCAGGAAAAGAGGAGGATCGCTGAAGCGATCATGCACGTCGTTGCAATGAGAAGAAGGAAAAGTTCCGGGACGAAAAGTCCAGCGCCATAGTATCCTCCGCCGGAACCGTAGTAGTAACTAATGTAATGTCCAAGTATCCCTACCACCACAATCCCTAGGAGCTAAGGGTCAAACAAAAACAATCAATTGCACTATAATTAAATGCCTGTGGGCGGACTCAACACGATGCATGTCAACAATCCTAATTTATGGAATGCTTTTGGCAAGCGTCCAATTGGGTCTCTTTGCCTTTTATAAATAGAACCATCATCCTGGCTTATCCAGAAACCCGGATGTGATTTCGCAAAATCTGTTAAGCATTCTGGATCTTCTCAAAATCTTTGCGAAAGAATGTAGTGAAAACGGAAGTGATTTAGATTTATAGCCTCACCACGTGCAGAAGTTTCAGGATCCCAATTGGCTTCTTGAAGTATCCAATGTTGAGGAGAATGGCAGATGTTGTTGAGGTTGTCGTTGTACGTGTCACGGTTACGCTGTGCGACATTTCGAAGCTATTGGTTCAGATTCCCCGAGCAAATTCCTCCTAGCACTGAAACAAGTAACAATGCCGCTAATTACCACCAACGGTCAGTAAATGCAGGCTGCACTGGAGCAGCACGGGACAAATTCCGTACCAGCGTCCCTCCTATCGTAACCCTGATAATTTCCTGCTCAATAATAATTATTCCACTAGAATAGCAGTTTCGTTGGCAGAACCAACGAATAAAATTCCCACCACACCACCAGCGTTACCGGATGCGGTTTTGCTGATTAACTCAGAAAGTTTTTCTACCACTAAATCAGTACCGAGTTACATGTTGCCTGCGCTAAATCAAAATACTGCAGTACAAATCTGTATCTGTGTTGTGTTAATCCTAATAACCACCAGCAGCGTCTTATTATAGGAGTAAACTCCACTGACGCTGACTCATTCCATGATCAGCGTCGTCCCCCGGAGCTCCCTATTCTTTCTCGGTAATTAAATTCAGACCCAGTTAGTCACATTTATGCAAGGCGTGAAATCCTTTGAATTTGATCCACAATTTCTCAGAGATCAAAATAAGATTTTCACTTTGCCAAATTGTAATTTGGCATTGCTTTCTTTGAAAGAACAATAGATGTTACCGTTGTTGTTGTTTTGAAAGGGAAGGGATGAAAAGATGGCGGCGCTGATTGAAAACTTTATACAAATGGATATTTTAAAACTCCCGAATTGTAAATCCTTTGGAGCATCCACGTACTGGAGTTCACAACGTTATTATCAGATGCGTGCAATTGGCCGAATGAAGAGAGGAAGCTGGAAAATGAATTTAATCAAAATGAGATATTCCGGGCACGCCCTGTTACCCTCCAATTCCAATAAGTTTTACCTTTCAATAGATGATTAGATGATGAAAATACGAAGTCCAATGTAACAAATCTAGCGACGAAAGACTGAAGATTTGATTCTCGGCGGACACGCAAAGGTCAAGATATATTCCCACACAAAACTGGCACTCCCTGGTGACGCCAAGCAAAGGCTGGACCAGATCGATCTCTGAATTCTAGCAGAGGCAAAAGTGGATGGAAGGCAGAAAATAGAATTTTGTGTAATTGACCTCATTCTCTTACCACCCGATTTCGGGGAGATGACTCATCCCTCCTACATCTGCCTCAGTTCATCCCCGCCCTGGAACATCTGCGAATTTCCATTCCCTGAGAAGATACAACTGCGAAACCCTCTCGAATTCGCACTTTCTCACGCTTAATGTCCAATGAGCGATTACTGAGAAGGTAAAGTTTTCGTAACAGCCAGCACCGACAAACTAACTAGTGATTTCCCATGCCTAAAGAGATTACTTCCTTTAGAAAATTTAGTACGGCGTCCTCATCATACGAAATTGGAAAGGCCATCTGATGTTGACCTGATTTGTAAACGAGGCGATGATAGGAGATGCCGTTCACACTTGGGTGCAATGGATGAAATCTGCGTAATATTTACAACAATGGAAAAACGCTATTTGGTTATTTCCCTACTATTCATTCCCTATTTGCACTATTTTATGACAATTCCCAAGGTTTCCGTACTATGTCATAATGCCAGAACTCCCAACATTCATAACAATCAGAAACTTTTGGGCGTTCATCCGAAACATTCTGCTCTTACGACAACTTGTATCATAGAGCGCGTTCAAAATTCTTTGGTAATGAAGAAGAGGGATTTTGTCGGATTTTCTCGATGTCAGAATTTGAAGACTTGAAAGCGTTTCCAAAAACCAGAAGATTTCGTGCAAGCAGTCGTGAATTGCGAACAAGTTTGAAGTTGTGCCCTGTTGAGAACGCCCATTCCTCAGGTCTTCCAGCGATTACCTGCAGCATGAATAGGAACATTCAGAACAATAACAACAACAACGGAAAACCCCCTTGGAGTCTGCTGAATGAAGATTTTGAAGAGGATTGGCCACTTTTTTGCAACCCAGTGACCCGCTCTGGTAATTTGGAATTGACATTGACCCCTTGTTCCACAAATGGCGTTATCGAATGATTTGCAATTTTTACTAGATGGTTCCTTGACGGTTTTCGACAAAGAAGCTAGCGATTTATCATCGAATTTTCCGAATGATTTACCCAACAATTCAAAAACCTTGAGAGACGTGGAGAACAATGACGTCAAATTTCCCAATATCACGGCGTCCAAGTTCACTGTCACCGTTCAGAAAAGCTCAAATTCTGCCTCCATGTGCAACATGTTCTCAAGTGACGCCGAAGTGACAGAAGATGTTCCAACAACCCCAGGTCCAAAGTCTGTTCATTTTACACCCGATACGATTTTCAGCGAAAGAAACTTGGACTCGCCATTTTGGTTTCGAATTGAGCAAGACCGGAAGAGGCGTCAACTCCGACGGCGGAAATCATCAGGAACTGAGATTACTGGAATGATTGTCCGCCTTCATCCGAATGCTCGTCGTCAATTGATGACACTCACCAGCAAACAAAATGGCGCCGCCAGTCGAAATGGACACCTCGTACCTGTTGTGAATAACGGGAATCAAACCACACCGCACCCTCGGAAGCCTGGAGCCCTTGCATCTACTGCCGTCGGACTTCGGAATTCTATCGCCCAATTCTTTGGGTGCCTCTCACCGAAAATCAAAGATTCGCCGGAAGTTGACCAAGGTCGTAGAACTTAACTGACACGAACAAGATTTTTCTACTCGAAATTTTAATGGATTTTTGCATAATAAATCAAAACGTGACGTAGCGCACTCCGTTTCTGCTTATGCTGCTCGTAAACCCTGAAACGTTGCGCAGTTCATTAGTTTTATTTCAACCATCCGTTGAAGGTAAAGTAAATCATTGAAGAAATCACATACATTTCGATTAATTTTGATTTGGATTAATTGTGGACATTTTTGTGACCTTGTATTTTCTTGGGGTTGGAGGAATTCGGGTTAGCGAAGTCGGACGCGCTCCACCGCCATTGCCAACATTCGAATGTTGTAAATGGCATCCGCGGCAGCATTAGCGAGGTCCAAATCCGGGGAACCAATCATATTGAGAAGATACTGCCAACATAAAAGGTCATGAGGTCATGAATATAAAACTAGGAAGGAATTGGTTGTTGACCTTACATCCACAACTCCGGACTGGTGCATGGTAATGCAATTGCGTGGATCCTTGGAGAGTGCTGCCAGTGCTCGTGCCGCGGCGCGATGGACAAGAGGATCTTCGGATTGCAAATAGACACAAATTGGACTCACGGCCTTCCGTTTCCCAAAATCTTCTGCATTGGTCTTCCACTTGCAGCACTCTGCAATGGCCTCAGCAACATTCCGACGGAGAAAGTCATTCCGAGTTGGACAAAGACGAGCCAAGTGTTGACAGACCCCGTGGTCAGACATGATGGCCAAGTTCTCCATGTTGAGGGCAATGACGGCAACGGCTTGGGAAACTGCAGCCTGGACTTGGATATCCTCCGAGGTCAAGAGATTCACGAGCGCCTCAAGTCCACCCACAAAATTCCGCACGACATCCCCAGACTCTGGGAAACTTTCAACGTAAGGTGAAATGGCCCAAGCAGCACTGGCTTGGACGCTTGGGGTTGGATGTTTGAGGAGACTCCAGACCAATCGGAACCCATCTTGAGCATCCATTTCACGCCGGGCATCCGGATCTCGGGCCAACTGTCCAACGGCCTTGGTGGCATTGACGAGAATGAGAGGATTGTTGATTGTGAGGAGTCCAATGAGGTATGGAATCGCCCCTGCCTTCCTGATCAAACTTGCATTGACGGGGTCCGTCTTGATGATTTGCTCAATGGCCCCAGCGACATTGGCCATGATGTACTCGGGCTCATCGTCAAGGAGTTTCACAAGTTTTTCGACCAAGTTGAAAGGTTGCTCCAAGTACTTCTTTTCCTTTGCAATGGCACCCCCACACTTCCAAATTGCTCCTGTTGCAGCTGCCAGGAGAGGCTGGAAAGAATGTTCAGAAACAATGGAGGCGATTTTTAATTTAATGAATAAGCGAATCCACTTACTTTATTGTCTCGCAACGTCTGATCCGACATGATGTTAATCAAGGGCTAAAATCATCACTCTCATCAACGATCTTAAAATTAATTTAAATTCATATGCATTATTCCGTACTTACATCCATGGCGCCCAAGGCGTACACAATTTGACGAGAATCGGGATCTTCAGCACACTGCAATTAAAAATGGAATCCGGGGTAAGGATTTAGGGATAAGTGTTAAGGTTGGCGTATTTACCATGTAGATGGCCGAGGCACAGAATTGGACCAATTGGAAATTGTTGCTCTTGAGTCCATCCACGAAATCATCCAAGAGCCCACAAGTCCGGATAGCCAGTCGGAAACTTGCTTCGGAAGCACACTCGTGCAAAATCCCCACAACCGGAATAATGACGCTGACGTGCTTGCTTTTCAGAAGGTTAGCCAGGAGTGGGATTGCACCAGCACGTCGGATGGCATCCTTGTTCTTGGTAGAGCGTGCCAGAGACCAAAGGCAAAGGGATCCACATCGTGGAACATCAAAATCAACTGCTTCTCCCTCCATATTGTGCCAAATATGATTGGATGGGATTTCCAGGTCCAACATGTCCACCAAGCGATTGATCCCGTCACCTTTTCGCAATGCCCGACGTGCCTTCCGAATTTTGGAAATGTTGGCCAACACTTCAGCAGAGAGGAGTCTGAGCTCCTTCGCAGGGTCACAGAGATTCTTGACCAAAGTGTCAACTCCCTGAAACGATGGGAAGAATTTTTAGATTTGGATTAAGATTCCGGGAGGCTGAATCATTCCAGACAAGTTAAAGTTACCTTCATGTTAAATACAATTCGACTAATCTCGGGGTTAGCCGTGATTTCCCGTAGAATCAACAATGCAGCAATCTTGCACCGATCTGTACCAAAAGGGAATTTAAATCAAGGTGAAATTGGAATTTGTGCTTCCAGTACTAATGTCCGGTCCTTACTCTCGTCGGTTTCCAGGATGTTGACCAGGACGTCAATTCCAGCAGAATCCTGAATTGCTTTTTGGATTTGACGATCCTTCAAGTTGAAATCCCGGAGGGATGACATTGAAATGATTGTCGCAGTTGGATTACCACCCTATAAAACGTGAATCATACAAAGAATTTACTAATCAGGAGAACTATTCGAAGCTTGACTGGGGCTGATTGATGGGCTTACTTTGATATACTTGATCAATCGCTGGACTTGCCAATACTCTGGCGGAATTTCTGTCGCGGCTGTTGGCCCTTCCGCAATTTCCCCTTCCGATTCGGCAGATGATTCTGCATCCGATGAAAGGACGACGAGTGGACTCTTCCGACTCTTTGGCTTTTGACTTCCAGTGCTACTTTCCCCTTCCGATCCCCAGTCATCCATTTCATCATCTTCATCCTCGTCCTCTTCTCCATCCTCCATGTCATCCGGGTACAGATCCGTTAAAAAGTCATCCGGTGGAGGACCCTCGCCACCCTCGGTACCTTCTCCATCCACTTCGTCAAGAAAACGCTGCCGACGACTCCGAGCGCGTTCCACGGGTGTCGTTGGTTGTGCAGGAGAGATTGGTTCCGGCGCCGCGGGATTTTCCGGGATTTTCTCTTCCCCTTTATCAGGATTTCCCAGGGCACCTTCAGTATTTTCCGGATGTGACATAACTTACAAAATTGAGCTCAAAATTATTACACAAATTGGGTTGAAAAGAAAGTTCAAAAATGCGAAAAGTGAACTTGCGAAGCTCAAAATTACAAAACGCAACTTTAGGAAAAGACTCGGGAAACAAGGACGACGACGTGCGTGCGGTGGCTTGCTGCGGTGTGTTTATAAGGGGTAACTGGGTCATCGACCTTCATGTCCCCATGACACCAGGATTTTGGCATGAAAAGTGTCGATAGTAAGATAAAGATAGGGAAGAAGGTTTCAATTTTTTGACTTTTACCACTATCACCCCGTTTAGTCGATGAGTGACGCTTGTCAAAAAAAATTCAGTAGAAACCGAATAGAAAACCGCGGACAGTGGATGAACAAGATGCATTGAAAGCTTAATAATTATTATTTTAGTTAATTAGCTATATTAGTTAAACAGAGAAAATTAACAAATCATACAAAACCAAAATCATCGTCCCAACTTTCGATATCCGCCTCGGCTACGAAACGCTTGGAATTTCTGGAAAAGAGTTTACGTCACTGGATTTTGCGGGGAAAGTTTCTAAGAGGACTCCTCGGACTTTCTTCTCAAAATAGCCACCATCGTCGTTCATATTTCGTTTGCATTCATTGGTTCATTTTAATTATTGAATTATTTGAAGCACTAATTGCGAATGACACTCAACGACGGAACGTA
>JAQIWD010001502.1:0-12214 GCA_034694825.1 Anurida granaria | reverse complement strand
GAAAGGCCCATTTTGAGAAATGGGCTATATAGCTAGTTAATAATAGTATTGTAGAGAATTATTTTTTCATCTATTAATTTTATCCGTGGTGTTTTACGCAGTTGCTACTGATTGTGTTTCATTTTCAGATGGAGGAGAAGCAATTCAGCACACAAAAAGTTAATGGCGATTCTAATTCAAATTCTTGCTTCCTAAATTACGACAAGTTGAGACAGTGGCGTAGAGCGAATGGGTTAGGCCGGTAAAAGTTGTTTGAGCTCCGTAATTTATTGTTTGCTCCATTTGGGCCTGACATCTTCACACCTCTTTCTTCTTACATTTCCCTGCCTGACGAGATCAGGGATCTCATTATGGGATGATCTCCAAGAATCATGTCTCTCCAGAGGAGAATTTTGTCTTTGAAAGAAGATCATTCAGATGACATGGAAGAGAAGGAAAGATCAACTAAACCTTGGTGGTGGTGCTTGTTAGACAAGACAAGATTCAAAGCAGCCCACCCAGGGTGCCATGTCTTTCAGGAGACTGAGCGTGGCCCGAGCCCCGGGCATTTTTACTCCCCCGGTCTCATAAGTGGTTAGTGCCGGGTTAAGTGGCCGTTTAGGGGCCCCCTCCAGCCAAACACCCCCGCCTGACACCCAAGGCTTGGCCCACACGACACTTCGACTCATTACCACCGGTCAAAGTGACTAGGGAAACAATTTTGACTACCACAGGAGTCCCATTTGAAGTCTCCAAACGATGTCAAAATTCTTAAGTTTTTGGCCATTTGGACAAGCGAGGTCCCTCATTTGTCCAAGAAAGGAGTGAGGCTGTCATTCGAGCCCACAAATTATGCCCCTTCCTACCATTACGACAACAAATAAAAGGGAAGGAAACAATGTACACAAACAATGGGGAAACCCCATGCACGTTTCCCCAGTTGAAAGGAGTCCAGAATCGCATTTTTAACTAAATTGGGGCGGGAGAATCCATTTAGTTTTCTCAGCCTCTGACTCCTTTGTTCCCTAAAATAAATTCCAAAGGAGAAGGGATCAGCAAAAATCCTCAATATGTTCCAGCAATAGACAAAATCCAAGAGCTTTTAGTCGGATTTCGAAGAAAAAAATTCGACGGTAAAGTAGCATTCCATTCTCTTTCTCTGTTCTGAGAATCTAATTTGACTTTTGGGATATTTGAAGTTATGCGGGCGGTGGTGGAAAAGTCAGGAAAGCAATTGCGGGGGATTTAAAGATTCGGGGGGAACTGCTGAATCAGGCAGTCACTAGGGAGATAAAGATGATGCATCTGGGCACTCCTCTTATTCCTTTGGAAAGTAATAAGTATGGGATGTTATTGATTGGATGGAAATCTGATGGAGATCATCATGGATTTGCATCCGGTGGCTCAGATAGGACGGAAAACGTTGGGAACCAGCTGCGACCTCCAACCCACCATCACCACAGCTTCCATTAAAACAAAACTCTACAGCTACACGAAAGTTTTTCAAGCTTCTTCTTATTATTATGATGAAGGATCCCACCACCACTTGGACTGCTGGAGTATCAGGACCTCTCCCCCCCCCCCCAATTGAAATTCCAGAGAGATTTTGTAATCCGGAGCAATTCGTATCCTTCATCAGATTTCCACCTGTTCCACCTATCTTCCCCTAGCCCCAAAATAAAAAATTGTTTTTTTCCAAATCCAAATTCAAAACTAGTTTTTACTTCTCAGGGGAAATAAATCCATATATCCTTCTACCTCAAACTTTTTTAACGTAGCAGTAGACAGGGCGAGCGTTCCTACCATAAATTGCCCCAGGCTTTCTTAGGCCTACTCAACTGCCAACACGTTTCCATACGAGGAATAGAAGAAGGTTGGAAGCGGAAGCTTTTGGTTCGAGCCGAAGGGTGGACTCGACACCCTGTGAGGTTCCCCCGTGAGCACAATTCAGCCATTTTTTTGTGACGCAACAATAAAACACAAGTGGTGCCAACTTGATCCTCCCCAGCTTTAATTCCCAACATTGCCCAGTTGAGTATCATTTTGGAAAGACGCCATTTTGCGTGAAAAAACTTATTTTTCCGGCAAAAAACGGTGGGTAAGGGGTGGTCCCGTCTTCCTTTTCTTGTCTCATTAGGAGCAGAAGAATGGGGATGATTGAGATCATTGTGTGTGTACTGGAGGAGGGTAATTCACGCGGATGGGCACTTTTTGATGACGCCGCCGCCACTTTACTTCTGTCGGTCCGAAAACCCTCCATTCATCCCATTAGAGCTTTTGAAAATAACGAAAAAAGGCTCACTTTCTGTGTTTCCGTGACCCTTTGTGCTCACCTTCCGTCATGAAGGGTCCCAAAGTGCCCTTACCTGGATTTCCGGACCCAAAACAGAGTTAGTGAAGATAGGGGGCGAGGGACGAGGACTGTTGTGTTTGGTCCGATTATGGATTCTGACATGAGGCTCCCAGATGACGGATTACTTTTCCGTTTCCAAAATGTTTTGAAGAGATTCCCTTGGTAAGGGATGATGATCTTGGTCTCGGGTGGGATGCTGTGGAGAGATGTAGTTAGAGGACCAAGGAAACTGTGGAGAGGGAAGAAGAGGGGAATGGCAGAGGATAGCAGGAAAGGACGAGGAGTCAGTCGACGTTGGCAGAAGTGCGGAGAGTTCCAGGGGCATCAGTTCCTCATTGCCTCCTCCCTCTGTCGCTCGTGCTCACTGACGCTCTCCGCACAGGTCACTCAAACGCATCCCTTCAACCCTCGTCACACTTCAGTCCAAGACCCACCAAGTTGGTCCACCGGACAAGTAAACGCCCAAGGGTCAGAGCGACCCGGAAGTGCGGCTCCGTCACCTGTTAAGATCAATGGAAGAAATTGTACGAAAAGTGGCACGAGCCGGAAGTGAAATTTGGCTTGAGCATTCGAAGGGCCTTCGCTGACTTGGAAGAAGGAAAGTGACACGAGAACAAATTGAGGGCTTGGCTTCCTTTTAGTTTCCAACGCCAAGAACGTGCTTCCACCACTAAAAAATGTGAACATAAAAGTCGGTTATTTTTAATTCCGCTTTTAATTTAACCAATGAGCCCAAGTGGAGACAATTTATGGACTCGAAATTCTCCAAATTGGATTTGTCAACGTCAGGAAGACAAATGACGAGGCTCTTTAGCAGCGCTTCCTAAGATTTTTTAAAATGAGAAAACAACTTCTGGATCCTGATAAACTCTGTTCATCTTTTGTAAAAACATTAGGAGGACGCCATTGTTCTCCGCTTGTAAATTTTTAACACAAAAAAATTAGCTAACGGTTTGTTTTTGTAAATCAGTGCCAGTGCTCCTAAAAATGAGGTTTAGGTGTTGGGATTTGTTGAATCCCTCAGTTAATTAGTTTGCCTCCAAGAATTAGTTGACCCTACAAGTGACCTCGTGACTCATCGCAAAAAAGTGACAACGAAGGATGCGTGAAGGATTGTTGACTCGAGTGAGCCTCGTAGGAACGATTCTCCTCTCTGCCCTCTTGACCTCTGTGGAAGCGAATTGGCTGTAAGTCCCATTTTCTCTGCTTCTTTCTGCCCCTACCTTGGCTGTCCATTCCTGATTGAAAGGCGGGAGGATCAAGGTGCGTGGGGATATTGATTGAATGGGGAAAGTCGAGATTTTGATTTCCCCTAAGAACCAAAGAAGGTTTCTTCCTGATTAAATTAAATTAGTTGAGCCCTGTTTCTGTGTAGCATCAAATAGAGGAAGAAGGGCTGAGGATCGCTGCACCGCTGCTTGCTCGCTTCCTTGATTATTAATACATCAACTAGAACTGTAATCCATCTCCCTCAGAAAGTCCAGGAAGGACAAGAGACAGGAGCAGATCCTTATAGTTCCAGCAGCGGCAGCTGGAGATTATGAGGACGCCATGAACGGATATTTACATTGTAATCTCCGAAAATGCCCGCGTGTCCCACCCCCACGCTTCACTTTCATTCCGTCCACCCTCAAATTCTTCCATGAAAATAAAAAGAGGCGGAAACTTTTTTCACAATTTCAAGTCCTGGCCGCCATTATTTTTATATCAAGCCCCCATTTATTAAAAATTTATGTTGCAGGAAACTTTGGAGTTTGGTAACTTTTTTTCCCCAAGCCTCAAAAGATTCCCCCCGGAATCTTTTTTTTTTGGGCCAGCTAAGCTCCTTTTCTTGAAATGTTAAAAGAAATCTGGGCTGCTCAGGGAGGTGGAGAAATTTTATAGTTGCGCTGTTCGTTTTTTTTTTTTTTTTTTTCCAATTTCTGGACGATGGTGGTTATTAAATTCGGATAAAATCTCATTACGCCTTAATAACCCGTCCCAACTACATACGAATCAATTTTGGACGCCGTCAAAAGGCGGGAAGAAGAAATCCGACACTTTCAGGAGTCTAGCACTGTAGAAACCCCCAAATTATTCCCAGTTTGGAAGAATAACCGAAAAGGGTTATGATTAGGACTGACGTTTATTTTGAGCATCTTTGATGATGGGCACATGGATCTAGATTCCTATTAATTAAAAAGACTCCGGGCTCAGAGGGAACGTGATCCTGCTCCCCCGTTCGGCTTCTTCTGATCTCCTTCTTCAACCTTCGCACGCCCACACGGTCACGGTCAGTTGCGTAGCACGTCACTGATTATGGACCTTCCCGACATAATTTTATAGCAGTCAAACCCCAAACCCTTTGTCTCAGCTCTTCCGACCTGCGCCTTGAGCCCAGCAGAGTCCATGAAACATTCGACGTTGTCCAGGAATCGCCTCGCGGCGCGACGTTGTTCATGCTACTTGACTTGACTTTTTCCACAAACGGTGATCACTTTGCCTTGAAGGCAACGGCGAGGTGTGAAAGGTCATTATTACATAGCGCCATGTCCAACGCCTTTATTATCCCTTGCTGGAAATTTAACCCGGATAAGGAAATCCTTGTTGGTTTTCTAAACTTCTTTTACAGTGGGTGGGAAACACTTGGGAAATTCCTCAACCAACACCCAAAAGGCACGTCATCATCAAGTCCCCGGAATCATTTTTCAACCGAGGAGGTTTATGGGTCTCCTGGTCACCTTGTCAGATCCCTATCGGTGACCATTCTCCCGTGACTGAGGGACGCTGGACCCACCACCGATTCCACTCCAACCGACTTGCCTACCAACAGAGAGAGCACTGATGATGAAGTGTTTTCTTTTTTAAATTTTCTTTAACTTTTGCAGATACTTGGGCGTGTCAACGGAGCCCAAGGCCCCAGTCGAGCTCCCCGGTGACCAACAATTGGCCGACGCCCCCCAAAACTCTGATGACGCCTTTCGGAACACGGCGGGGATCGTTTGCCAGGCCCTCCCTGGCCTCGTCGCTGCCCAGATCGAAGTTTGTCAAACGTTCCCAAACACGATCAAGTCCGTGTCCGACGGGGCCAAGCGTGGGATTCAAGAGTGTCAGTTTCAGTTCCGACATGAGCGCTGGAACTGCTCCGCGTCCAATGACGACCACAGCGTCTTTGGCTACGCTCTACAACGAGGTAAGCAGAACGTTACACTGAAATAAACCCGCCCGTCGCTCAGATCCAGGCGATAAAAACAGAGAAGCTCATCATCAGCTGCTTGAATTGGACTCTGACATGACTCCTTATCCTAGTTGGACAGGCACCCATACATGGCTTGACTCAAGGGGGGGACATGACATGATCTCCCTGACGCCCAACACAAGTATTACACGCGGCGTTGTTGTCCATCTTCCCATCTCCGCCAGACCCCATTGACAACCGTCCTCATACGTTTCCTTTTGATGGAGTTGATTTTTCTGGAATCCTTTTTGGGCGGAGGATCTGATTAGTCCCATCTCCCATTAATTCCCTCAAGTGACCCTTATAGTCCAAAGGTACAATTGACTCAGGGACGCCATGTGCTGGGGGATCCACTCGTCCATCATCCCTTGGAGGATCAATCCTCAAATCATCAAACAAATTCACTAACGAGCAGATGGCAGCAAGGCTCCATTTAATGGATACACTTTTTATTTAAACTTTCCACAGCCGCCCATTTGTCATCCTCGACGACCACTTAACTAAAATGTTGCTTCATTGTTGCTCTGCTGCCTTGTTGTTTGTGATTGGTTACGTAAGAGTTCAATGTCATTTGTATTCCCCTGAAGTGGTGCTGCTGCGGAGCTGGAATATCTTGGAAGCTCCTTTTTCGTTTTGTGTGCTGGATTTAGAATGTGGGGATCTTTCTCCGCGGAGGCGGTTGAGTTGTTCCAAATTGAGCCCCTCGACGGTGCCGTTGCCGGAGGTTCCAGCCGGAACTTCTCCAGTAGTTCTAATGGATCCAAAATTCCGAATGAACAAACATTTCATTTTCATTGAAGATAAGCTCCAGTGGATGGAATTTTTAATGACATCATCTGCACCAGTGCATTTTACCCTGCTCGGTGGTTCCAACAAGCTGCGGCGGATGCTCCAGGACTTGTGGAAGTCTCTTGGGGTAAGATGTGGCCCGACTCCTTTTCATTAGGAACAAACCAACAACCTCCTTATCTGCGCACCCACGGGGATCCACTTCCTAATCACCAACAACCTCCACGGCCGCGGCCACGGTTCCTCAGGGACCATCTAATTGCACTCATTTGTTCACCATTGACACAACCAACCCTTGGGGTCATCACTCTACCCGACCTCTCTCAGCTCGTTTTAGTGAATTCCGACATGAGAAACATAAAACAGGCGCACACGGAAGAACGCGGCCCATTTTCTGAGCACAGTTGGAGGAAATGTGACGGCGAATCACAGGGCTCTTCCCTGTCATTGGCTGGAACTGTCATTCAATTTTCTACAAATTTTTTCCTTCGTGAAAATGGGGACTCCTTTGTTTTTAGTTCGTTTTTCCGGGATATTTGGAAACAAATGAGCCCCATTTCCCTCGGGGTTGCGCATTCTGATCCATGGAAAAGTGAACAAAGGAAGGAAAGGGGTCTCAGTTTCTGATTCCCTCTGAAAGGGATCCTTATTATCATTTTTACATCTGCTCAATGGCCCCACTAATCAATATAGGGATCATAGTCAATAATTTGGAATTAGTTTCCCATGTCCGTGACCAGTGATTGCTTTTATGGCCCCCTCCATGGATACACCTTGGCCCAACAACGAGGCCCACATGGTCCATTGAAGGGAGCCCTGCCCTGCCACCCACGGCCACATTCAAAAGAGTATCAATTTACAACGACCACGGCCTGGAAGGCAAGACTGCTCCAGCGGGATGTCAACTTTAATGTGACAGGGAACGAGGCCTGCCTGAGTTGAAAGTGAAGACAATGGGAGCTCTGAATACAAAATTATGCTCAATTTGCATTTCATGACATGTCAACTCAATTGGATCCTCAACTTTCGGCTTCCTTTTCATCAACCCATCCAGGAATTGGAGGAAGGCACGACCCCCACCGCTGTCATCATCCTCCCACGACTTGAGATTTGCAAAGGACCGGAACCGCATCATTTCCAGGCACACGCGGGGGGAGTAACTATTTTTTCCAAATTCTGAAAATTAGACTTCCTTCCGTCGTTTTCTAATTGTGGCCGTTCCTCTGAAATTTTCGGATCCGTTTTGTGTAGGATTAATGGGGTTTTTGTGCGGCAGTTAACCCGAGGAATAATGGTAATTGCCATGTTTTAGTGTTGTATTACATTGGGCATTGATTCGTCGTCGGCCCGCCCGGTTGGAGTAGTAGTGGATGTTGGGGGTTTGGTTTGGGAAATACTTTTCTAGTCCACCATGATCATGGACCTTCTTTTCATCTCCAAAGTCTCGGATCATCGGGGGGATTGAAAGGACCCGAAATCCCGGAGAAAAAGATTTGCCACGGTTCCATGGAAGAATTCGATTAGTTCCATTCCACGCAGGGAGACAGGGAAAATGGCTTACCCAGAATATTTCATCCATTCCCTCCTTCCTTTTATCTAGCCCCGAGAAGCGCCCCTTTTAAAATCTTGATAGGGATGACCATCGTTGAAGTTTCCAGTAGAAACGAAGTCTCCTTTGTAGTTGGTAAATGAGATGACCAATTTGGCCAAAAGAGGGAAGGAGTGGGCGGATTTAGGTCTACAAAAGAACTCCACTGAAATCCCCGGGTATTAGAAGAACAATCATCATCATCGGTTTATTTCAGTCCAAGGAAGTCCCTAGTGTTGCCTTCTTTTTATTAATTTCAAGGAGGGAGGGATGAATTCAGGTGAGATAACAATCAGAGACAAGGGATGAGATTAAGGTTGATGGCATGGGGGGATCGTAGTTGATCTTCTTCTTCCTTTACTTTAAGTTTGTAGGAACCAGTTGGATGATGGTTACGAAAAACTTAAAAAATGGACTTGGGATTCTTAGTCGACCCTCCTCAGTTTCTCCACACACCTGGCTGGAGATCTCCTAATTGCATCATTCTTCTAACCAGTGGGGAAATTCATGTTGGGATGGCCCACCTTCACCTCTGACACTTGAAGGTGGTGGAATTCCATCGTCATTGTCCTTGGCAAAGTATTCTGGTCACGGCAGGGAGTGACACGAGAGGGATGGTCGTATGATGGAAACATCCAAGTCCTACGCATTCTCTGATTTTTGGAAAATAGCAATTCCTCCTTTCAAAGGTCGCGCGGGGGTGATGCGTTACAAAAAAAAGTTAACGCCTTCAAAGATTTACGAACGAAATCATGAAAGGGGTGAAGTGAACTTTCAGTTTTGACTTCTAAGGACATGCGACCGAGAAATTACGCAAATCACTGAACTTAGAGTTTGCGTATTTTACTGCAACTTTGTGGCGGAGCTTTGTTGCGTATGCGCTGGAGTTTCTGAAAGGTGTAAGAACCAACCATATTTTCCAAAAAAAAATTCCACGATTCTAGAATCCTTTAAGTTGTACTCCGTTTTTCAGGATGCCAGTCGGTTTCCAAACGGTTTTTGGGTCCACGGTTTTCCGTCGCGCTATGATCCTGGCTGAAAAGGGGTTTTGCCATTCTCCAACCCTATGGATCGGATGTGGTGATAAAGTGGATCTATTAGGCACTGAGAAAGGGCATAAAAGTAGGATCCTGGAAAAAGAATTTTAGTTAAAAGTCAACAGCTTCGCTTGCCTGGCTGCATAAAAAGCTTTTTTTTTCGGTTTTAAAAAGTTGTTTTCTGAGACCTAAAAAGTTTAAGTTGGTCTTCGTCGGAAGTAGGAAAGTCTTTTAAAGTTTTTATGATTATTGGAGAGAGAGAGATCCTTTTACAATTAGAATCAAAAAGGGCCAAGTAGGGCTCAAGTACCACAAGGAGCCTTTTGGTTAGGTTAGGTGGGGGTATTAAGGGACACTAAAGGTCCTTCAACCCCTCCCGTGTCAAACATGATTCCGGGTTGTAAATCATGGGGTAAGAAGAGGGAGCTTAAGTGAAGTCGCAAGGGCTCATCAATATTTCCCCAGGAGATCATTTGGGGACGAAGGAGATGCAAAGGAGGAAGAAAATAATAGAATAATTTATTCTTAAATCCTACCAAATCCCTTCAATTTTTATACTATGGTCTCATCCCACTCAAGTTCCAACGGAGGAAGATGGAATCTTGATGGAAGCTTAGGGGAAGGATGGGAAGCTTTGAAAAGTTCCCTCCACAAGTAGTCTCCATGACTTTTCTTCTCCAGTAATTGAATGGCAGCATGAAATAAGATTCGAGTGATTGCCCTTTCATCCCACTTTCATTTAATTTAATCCTCAAATCAAAATAAAAACAAAATCAAAGTTCTATGCGCTTCCCTTTCTGTCTGGAAAAAAATGGCAAGAATAAACAGTGAAAATTGTTTTCAATTTACGAAATTAGCTCCTATTTGACAACTTTTGTCATTGGAATGCAAAATAATTTGATCTTCCATTTTTAATTTATTTTTTAAATTAATAAAGTTGACACTAAAAACAGAAACGGTTACACGGATTTGAATGCTTGGAAAACATTTCTTCAATTTGAACTTTTTAATTTTCGAACCCTAGACTCAGTTTCGCCTTTCTTGTCTTGGTTTTGATAAGTTGACATGAAATACAGAGAGTCAGATTATACAGCCACTTTTGCAAACCTTCACACGCATTAGCACGGTAGTTAAGAACTTTAACCTTATGCAAATCAGACAATAAAAACTGTGCATGACATGGTCAATGCTTGGCACCATACTACCGACATTATAAAATCAAAAATTGAACGCGGTAATTTTTCAATGAGTGAACTTCTGAGATTGACCTTTGACCCCTACAGGGAGATTTAAAACTACAAAATTACGTTTGAAAACAGATTTTTTGATTCAATTTTCGGAAATGATCAGTACCTGATGAGGAAGTACCAAAATTTGAATAGAGTAGACTAACTCTCTGTACCCAAACGTACTGCGTGGGAGCTTGCGGGGTGTGACCGTTCACCATTAATTGACTCAATTACAATTAAGATTCGTCAATGAAAAATGGGACTAGGACACGATTTCTTAAGAACTCATATATCAACAGCTCCACGTTTCATCCAGGAGATTCCAGAAGACCTAACTTTTGAGTTTTGCTTTAAACTGGGCCAAAACCCCTGTGATACCACAAGAGCTCGTTCTAAGCGGCGGCGATCTGCTATAAGCCCCGCGTCTTTCACCAAACTCTCCCCATTACGGTATATGGAGAAAGCTGACCTGAAGATTTGAATAAACGGGTATTGGTATTTTGTACACTTTAGAGAAGTTTTACGGTAATAATAAGAGTCCTCCGGCTCCCGTTTCTAGAGCAAAATGTACCCTTTGTCTTGTCTTTTCATGTTCCTTAACAAAATTGGATCCCGTTCCTTCCCAGAAGAGTTAAATTCGGTGGCTTTTTGGTGGAACAGAATCCTTTTCTTTTCATCTGAAAGCCACTGTTGTTGTGTCTCTTCGACCAAATTTTACGATGTCTTTTAGTTGATTTGAAAAAGAAAGTCTTGGTTGAGATAGATAGGAGACACTTACATAAAAAGTTGTTGAAGAAGAAGAAAGGATTGGGAAGATTGGATTCTTTGTGGTGCTGTGGTTTATTGGCGACGAAGACTGCGTAGACATGGCCATGGATTCCTTCCTTACTTGTGCTATGAAATTAAGTATGAAATAGGAGGGGTTCCTGTCGGTCGCATCTTCTTTTAAAGACTCTGGAAATGATCTCCTACTCCTTGCGTCCTTGTGTCTCGAACCCTTTTAACTCCTTTCCTTATTCTTCGGCGGATGATAATGCGGGAATCGGCAGAGCGTGACGTTCATCCTCTCGTTCCTAGAATTCTACGCCTTGGTGGCTATTTTCTACTTGAGAATTTTTTGAATTCTTCCGCCATAAATATGGGATGAGTGTGGGGTGGGAAATGAGAGGGAAGACTTGAGCATCATCCGTCTGATAAATCCTCCAGAATAAGTCGAAAGTTCTTTCTCCAATCTACAAATCTGATGCTTTTCTCCATTGGTTTTATCCTCTGGTTGGTAGGAATAGGACCCATTCATCATTTCCAAAATGTCTAGGAGGAGACGTCGTCGTCATGAAGAAGAAGTGGGTTTTAAATTTAGGAAGTTCCACTATTGACTACTCCCTTCAATGATGGAATAAAACAAAAGGAAAGATTTTGATATACGATCATGGCAAGCACCCCTTCCAATAATATTACACAATCCATTCAGGTTTTATTGACACTACACTCTGCAGACAGATTCAGAATTTATAGACTCCTACCATCATCATCCCCCACCTCCACAAACCAAACAACAAAACATCTAAAATTCAAAACTAAGAAAACAGTTCACAACTCCGCACGTTTTCTCATCAGTTTGTTCATATTCGAGGAGTTGGTTCAGAATTTTACAAAAATCTAAGTTCCATTGCCTACATTTCTATTGGAAATTAGCAAAAAGGAAGAATTGTTAGAGATTCTGGTTCAAAAAAAAAAAATTGCCAAATTTGTTACGAGACGAGGCCATTTTTCGGGAGAAAAGGGAGGAAGCGACTCACCCCTCTTAAGTGATTACCAATTTTCTTTTGTTCCCCGCAAAAGAAAGTGAGTTTGAATTCATTTTCCATGGATCCAAGTAGCTCGTTTTTAACCACGAATCTCGTAGAGAAAGTGGTTTATGCAATTTATAAAACGGGAGATCAGAGTAAAGAAACACCGGTTTCCTGCATTTGAAACATCATGGGTCTCAAGACATCATCCTCGACTGATTCAAATGTTCGG
>JAQIWD010001501.1:0-12216 GCA_034694825.1 Anurida granaria | reverse complement strand
ACAAGTCAAAATTTTTAAAAGTTGAAATAATGCGCTACAAGTCAAAATTTTTAAAAGTTGAAATAATGCGCTACAAGACAAAATTTTGAAAATTTGAAATTGAGCTTTGTATGTTGTGTTCTTACGGTTGTGAAAAATGTTGTGAGTTCCAGTTCATCTTCTTCACTGGAAGTAGTTGGTTGGATTTGTGGATCAATTTGTTTTGGTCCTCGTGTCACGGGTTCTTCCGTCGGTTTGACCTCCTCCGTGACTGTTGCACTTGGGTTGAGGTCATCCACTCCAGGCGTCACGACGTTTGAAATCGTTTCTTCCCTGGAGGTCACAATTGTATTCTCTCCCTTGAAATGGGTTGTCCAGTACGTAAACTGGAAACGACAAAAAAAAAATGAGAAAATGCTTATTAATCTTGTCGAATTTTGAAAAATCTTGCCGTGACTTGTCAATTTCTTACCGTGGTCAAATAGGTGATTGGGAACACGGGTTCAGATGATTCCGTGACCCCTTCGCCATCTGCCTCCGTCACGTAGTTGGTGACAGTTTGAAGTCGTGTGGCGACAGATGAGCTTCCTCCCTTGTAGTACGTCGTGAAGAATGAAAATGTCGTAAACAAGGTTTTATGGAGTGCCGGCGTCTCCTCGACCCCTCCATCCACTTCCTCCAGCTCCTTTTCATTGTAGACTGAGCGATCAGTGGTCATTTCCGAACTTTCCAATTCATAGTAGTCACTGTTTGGTTCCTGTTGGGAAGAAGTTTCACTCACATCTGACCCCACTTCACTAAGGTCATCCAGGGTATCCGTAGAGGTCACGACGCCCTTACTCCCCGCACTGGATGGCTGAATGGAGGGAGTTGGAAGGACCGTGGATTTAACCACAGTCGGGATGACATTCGTAATCACCTCCACTCGACTCTTTGTAGACGCTTCAGCGCCATTGAACAGAGTGGAGAAATACCTGGAATAAGAAAACTTGGAATTAGTTTACTAGACGATTACACGACTTTTTAAGGCTCCGATTTTTAATCACAATGTGGATCACTCACGTGTAAGTTGTAAAGAAAGTTTTGAGGATCGTCTGCTCAACGACTGAGGGGACTTGGGCAGGGACTGGAGTCACTTCCGTCTCTGATTGGCTGGAGCTCAGTTTGGGCTCCAGCGTAGGGGTCACTTGAGCCGAGGTGAGGGGGGGCGGAGCTTCCGTGATTGTAGCGACGCTGGAAATGAGTTCTTCCCGACTCGAGACGCTGCTCGTGTCTCCAGTGAAAAAAGTAGTCAAATACGTAAACTAAAAAGAAAACAAACGTCTTGTTACGAGATCAGAGGAGTGGACATAAAACTATCAAGGAAAGTGCAAAAATTTGAAGCCAAAAAATGTAAAATTATGATTGCTTCTAAACTTTTGAAAATTCAAATCAAAATTTAGAAGAGGGGACTTACGGTTGTGAAATACGTTTTGTAGTAAGTAGGCGTCCCTTCGTCTTCTTCCCCCTCCTCCTCGTCTTCATAACTGGAAGGGGCAGTGGGGGCAGCGGTGGGCTCAACAATCACTCCACTGCTCTGCGCCTGCGTGGGTACGATGGAGCTAAACGTTTTCTTGACAAATCCAACAGCCGTGCTCGTGACCTCCCTTGATATGATTGAAGACAGCGTGGAATCCTGTTTAGGAACAATTAATTAATTAATTAATATTTAATTAATAATAATCATTATATATTATATTATATTAAATAATAAGATATTAATTAATTAAGGTACACAATTAATTGGCAAACATACCTTTTTCTGCGGGATGAAATACGTTGTGAAGTAAGTATACGTCTAAAATAGAAGGTAAAATTTGATAAAATGTACTTTCATTGTCCTGATAAGTTTATCTAGAAAATATGCTTATCAAATGGTATTACTCGGAACACCGTTGTAGGGACCGTCTTGGTTATATAAATCGTCTGCTCCAGTTCCACTTCCGCAGGGGGAGGGACCGTTGGTTCTTCTCCAGCCCCTTTCTCAGTCGTCGGTTTCTCCAGCGTTGCTTCCTCCTTCTTCCCCCCTCCGTCCAGGATGATCTGATCTTGGGGTCTTCCTACAACTTTCCTTCCTCGTTCAATCTCATTCAGCCCTTCGTCCGGTTCTTCTGGAACTGATGTCGCTGTCGTTGTCATAAATGTCGTATCTTCCAGCGGTTCCGTCGTCGTTGGAGGCTCTTCCGTTGTGACCTCCTCCCTCCCCGTCGTCCCACTCTCTGTTGTACTTGAAGTGACGCGTACTTCTGCTCGGTCAAAAGTGGTCGTCGTCTCTTCATCCTGAGGATTGTTTGTGGTCACTTCAAACGTGTACGAGAAGACGGGTGACTTGGATGCTGGAATGGCGCTGGAGAGGATGCTGGAGGGCCTACTGGAGAGGGTAAAGGAAGGACTTGGTGGGATGAACACCGGAGTTGGTTCCAGCGCCACGGAAGAAGGGAGGAAGAAGACCGTGGATGTTGACGAGATGACTTGGGCGTACGACCCTTCGATAAATGTTCCATGGATAAGGGACGTCAAGAGTGTGGTCGTAGAATCACGTACAATGGATCCACCAATGGATTTTACAAGTCCAGTCGGATTCGTCTTGTCCTTTTGGAACTCCACCGTCTCCAGACGTTCCACTTCTACTGGAGTCACTCCAGTTGGAATTACTTGAGTCGACACCGTGGATTTCGGCATGGAGCCCACGGTCCGCGTGTAGAGTCCCGTGGAACTGGGCATTGGTTGGTTGAAAACCGTTTGTCGCCCTGAGACCAGCACCGTTGTCTCTCCAGGAGGTTTTGGGCTGGCGGCGGATGATTCCGTTTTCTTCCGAGTGAATTTGGGGCGGGGCGGAGGGGGTGGTGGTGGTGGGGGTGTCGTGATTTCAATAATTTCTTCCAGCGTCACTGGCTCTGCCCTCCTCGGGGTGGTGGCTGGAACTTCTTGCTCGGTTGTCACGACATAAGTGAATCGTGTAGGGTCAACTACTGCTGACTGCGTTTTGCTGGAGCGGATACTCATGTCCTCCAGCATCTTTGTCCGGGGCATGAAAACAATCACTGGAAAACAAAAATAGAAATAAAGACAAATCTAGGTTTTCACCCACGCCGACTGGAATTCAGAAATGTTATGAATTTAAACGAAACTGGAGAAAAAGATAAACGGTCGAAACAACTGCTTACCAGTATTTCCAACAGTTGTCGTAAAATCAGCGAATCCGACATATGTCACCGTGGCATGTCCATTGGAGGCAGCGGACATGAGGTCATTCGACTCCCCACTTCCAATATCCCTCAAATCTGAAAACGATTTTGGTTTCCGGGATGAGCCGGGCGGTGGATTCCTTCCAGCCGCTGGACTTCCAGAACCTCCAGACGTTTTCTGGAACACGGGTTGTTTTCCCCTGGAGATTTCCCTGGTGGACGAAGTGGTCGTGGACTCGGAATGCGAATCTTCCTCCTCGGAATTCGTGGTCGCTTCGTAGTAATTCCGCGGTGCGTCTCCAGCGCTTGCCCCCACGGTGTAGGTTGGGAGGCTCTGGACCGTGGTCGCTTTGGACGGTGCGATTCGCGACTCTGCGTTTGGATTTCCCATGAGACGCGGCTGCGCAGCTCGCCCCGTTGGGATTTCATTCTCATCCACTGATTTTGCAGCCTGCGCTCCTGGACCCTTGCCCTTGCCCTTGGAAACAACCTTCCGAATGTTCTTGTCCAGGGTGATGGTGACAGCGTGAATGCGAGGGTCAGATGGTGTTGGTGCCTGGGTCGGCATTGCTCCTTCCACCTGGATAAGTTCTGGATAAGTCCTCTCTGACCCTTCAATCTCCACCATGACCCCTTCAACTGGTCTCCCATCGATGGTCGTATCAATCGTCGTCCTCTCCTTGGTGCCTGGAACAATCAGTCTCAACTTTTCCGTCATGTCCACCACAAGGTGGTCCCGTTGCGGTCCATTCTCAACCAGGATCGTCTGTTGCTCCTCCCTGGAGCTGCTGGAAGGGTCAATGGCCGTGTTGCCAAAGAAGAACAAAAACGTTTTGGAATTCTGGACATATGTTCCAGTGAAAACGTTGTAGGTCCTTTCTCCAGGAGCTACCCAATTCCCATGCGTCCCTACCACTCTGACCTCGTTTTCAGGCTCCTCCAGGCGAAACGCCGCAGGGGTGTCCAGTCGATGCAGAATTCCAAGATGCACTGATGATTCTCCAGTACCCTCCTGGAACCTCCCTTGGACTTTCTCCGGGAATGGATTGGGGGCTGGTGGTGCAGGAAGGACTGGATTGATTCTGACCCTTCCAAACTGGCCATTATTTTGATACTGGAGAAAAGGCGCTGGAGAAGGGGGGTCAGTTGGTGGACTTTCTTCCGACGACCCAAGGGTCATGAGGTCATCGATCGGAATGTATACGGGGGTTGCGTAGATTTCTCCAGAAGGGTCTTCGCTGGAGTCGCTGGAGGGTGCTGGTTGGATCCTATCCGTGTACCAAGATGGATACTGGACATGAGAATGCGTAGAGATTTGTTGTGCATAAGTGTTGTCAATGTAGGTCCTGTAAAAGTCAGTCGTATGGAGAGTGGTTGCATATCCATTGACCTCTGTTGAGACCGTGCTTGCGATGAATCCAGTAGGTCGGGTGAGCAGTGGGTCAAGGGTTCCAGTGATTCCAGTGGGTAGGGCCTGATAGATCCTTGCAGTGGTAGTGAGTATTCGTGCATAAGTCCCTTTGATGTAGGTCGCCAAGAGTTTTGTGACGTACTCGGTCGTGGTTCCAGAAGCCTGGAAACTCCCCATGGTCGTTGTTAAGAGTCCAACTGGCTTATTCCGTCCGCCTTCAAAGAACGTGGTCGTGGCTCCTCCATTGGTGACCCGTAAAAGTTCTGCATCCAGGAGGGGGGAGCAAGTGGAATAGAGACAGGGAAGAAAGAAGAAGAATCAATCAGTGCATTTGAAAATGAATAAATCAGTGCAAAAGCATACACAAGTTATCAAAAGTAAATCAACAATCAAAAACAAGTCCACCATGGCGGTATAATTGGAAAATTGAGGTAATTTTCAGGTTCCTAAAAGAGCGTCATTTTTTTAGACTGGAGCAGGAGGGGGTGGGGGGGGGATGAAAAGAGTCCATAATTTCCGTCTCAAAATGACAACAATCAACAATGGGAATCCTCCGTTTTTATACGGAGATCACAAAAGATGAAAGCAAGACGGAAAACGTGGTGGCGTCGTGGGAGACTCTCATTCATCTCCATTTGTCATCTTTTCATTATATTAATTCATTACAATTAGGAATCGGATGAATTTGGATAAGAATGGGGGGTTGATTAAAATGGAAAACAAGAAGAAAAGGATGGATTTCTCTTTCCAACTGTCTTACGCACAACAAACAACCCATCAACCAATCACAACAGGGCAAACAAGACCACACCGCAAGCCAAAATCTTTCTAAAAAAGCATAATTTTGAACAAACGCAAATGCAAAGATATAATAATTTATGGAGCACTTCAACATTGCGTAACTCCCTTAAAACATTTCAGAAGTTATTAACGCTAAAGTTATTTTCTGAAAAAATGTTCAAATGGGACGAAAAGAATGAAATTTAATTTTTATTTTGGAAAGAGTACGCATTTCCTTCCTTGTGAAACTTTTGGTCACATTCTCACATGACATGGGATGAGAATATTGGAGTGTGAGCTTATTTAAAGGGATGAATGGGGTCAACGAGGTCATCCCATGAGGAAATAAGACGCACTTCCCCCCACTTTTCCATTGTGAAATCCCCCTTTGTTAAAGGACGTTACAAGAGGAAGTGAAATCAGAATCCCATGTAAGAAGGATCGGAAAGTGGTGGTGGGGTGAGTTTATAAATCGGATTTGGATTATAAATGAAACTGAACAAGGATAAGATCGCGTTCGTTCCTTCCAAACCCATCCTCAAGGCTAAACTTTCGAAATGTGGAGAATAATTCTGAAATTAGTTTCTGTCTCATCATCAATCTACTCGTTGAATTCCCACGATTTCACATGCGTCCATTCTCTACTGCGGTGGATCCAATCATTGTTGGGATTGCTTTATGAATTTTGATTCCTCGAGTCCTAAATCCTAAATCCACCCCTGTTCCTAACATTGTTGATCATTTTCAATTGTCCATAAAGTAAGGAACAAGTGCCTCGGAGGGATCTTTCCCTTTTGCACTAGTGAATTGTGATTGGTTGGTGGTTGTTTATGTTTGGTGAGTCAGTGAGTCAGTGGATCAAAAGTGGAAACCGGAAGGAGAGTCCGTGGTTTCCTCACAAGAATCCTAAAACCGGTTTCACCCCGTCCCATTCACAGTTGGGTAAAGATATCGAGAAAAGAAGAAGAAGAAGAAGAAGAAACAAAAGGAAAATTAAGGGAAATTTGTTGTTTTAAGGTGTGTGTCTTTTTGGTGTTTAGTCCAAAGGGATGACCAATTAAAATGTAAAATAAAAGTCCACTTTCCCCTCCACCAACACTCGACATTCACCCCATGCGGAGGGGGGAGGGGTGGACTTGATCTTATCACCATCAAGAAAAGAGGGTAGGTGGGAAGAAATTGAGAGTTTAGATTGAAAATCAATAAAGGACAGAAAGACAATGGACTCACCTGAGATTGCTCCTCTCTTGTCCCTTGTCTTGGGATGGTGAGGTCTACTCGTACATTTGGCAGGATCCCATTGACCTAGAAAAGAACAAAAGCATCTCCATCAATAATCAAAGATAATTGGGATAAAAGCAAAAGGATGTCCTTGTATCCTCTATTAAATCTCGATACTCTCGATACTAAATCGATACACATTTTCATTTTCATTTGATCAATCACGACATGACTCCACTACTCTCATCCAATCATTCATCACCACCCAGAGGCATTTGTGCTCTTGGTATTCTTAAGTTGTCGTTCGAGTATAAATTATCCACCCACTTTCACTCACAAATTCCCAACAGATTCATTCCCATTCAAAATATTTCACAAGAATCAACAAATTTCGAGATTTTTTTCTCCAAGTTTATAGGTGTTGCGTCTTGGCTCAAAATTAAAAAAAAAAGTGAAAAAGCTTCGTTCCTGATGCCAAATGTCAAACGCCATTTAATAATTTGAAATGTGGACAATCTAACTGAGAATCCCAATTTGATAGGTTAGTGAGGTGAATTCTTTGGGATTCGGGTATTTTAGGTAAAATTCAGCGATTGTTCCAGCGATTCTTTACCTTTTTCATCTGATCCATCTTGACAGTCTTGAGCTCCATTGTTAACTAAATTACTATCCACACAGCGTGGAATCCCGCAGAGACATTTCACCTCTCCTCTCCCGCATTCTGCAAACATAAAAATACAACCAGGATTAACAATTGTGCAATTCATGGTGTTAATTATAATTGCGGAGAATAATCATTTAGCACGTTCCTTATTTCTACAATTTGACCCCTCCGACCCTTTGCCATTAATTAGGTCAACCCTACCCCTGGTCCTGAGGGTGCGTGGATAATGTTGAATAAAGAGCAGTTAGACAATTTACACATGGAGACTCCTGCTGGGAAATGAAAGACAAAAGACCCAGAGGTGGGAATGGGATTACGTGGGAGAGGGCACACCTCCGAAATGACGCTTTCGGCAAGAGTACATGATTCGGATCTCTTGTTCTGAATCATCCCAAAGCCAAGGGGCTACACATTGTGGATGATTGATAGAATTGGATTCTTTTGGTCCTTCCAATGATCCTCAGGGATGTTGATTCCTATTTCTATTCTTGTTCTCTCATCCCTACTGACCCACATTCTGTCATTTCTACCCTGAGAATGTAGACTGAGAATAATAAGAAGAGGAATTGACCCCTTTCCTACCTCCGTCTACTTCTGTCTCGTATGTACACGGTGGAAATTATTCCACAAGTTCCGTTTCCTCTTTCTTACTTTTGTTTAGTAGTAAATGGGTGGTAAGTGGCCAGGGTGAGTGGACCATTCAAATAAACTCATTCCCTACCTTTGGGTCTCTTAATAACTCCCGTTAAGTCCACTACTACTCAAGTGGTTAAATGAATACCCACATCTCCTGTCCCAATTCCAAATTGGAATTATGGAAAGCATCTTGGAGGAATGTGGAGATGCGAGTGATAAAGAACTAAAGGTTCTTTCTCCATTGAAATAACCCACACAATTCCCATCCAAAAGTAGAGAACGGGACTTTCCTTGTATGGTGGGTCTGATTAGGAAATTCAGAGAAAGGCCTTGCCTCATTATCACTACGCACTCCCCCGTCATTACCCAAAAGAGGAGGAGATCTTACTTAATTCTTAAGAGAGGAATTAAAAATGAAAGAAATGATCCGTTGGTGATCGTAATCGGGTTACGTCTACAGCTTGACCTCCACCGGTATCCTTTCTCCCTCTGCCAGAGATCCACTGACACTCTTAACTAATCCTTTGGCCCGTGACATGAGGAGAGGAAATTGACCCTACGGTGCAAGACCACGGTGTACCACGGTGTAAGCCCACAGTGTAAGCCCACGGTGTAGGACGTAAGTCCATGGACCGTGAGTGAGTCGGGCAGACGAAGTAACCAGAGCATAAAACTAAATCATCTCTTTTCTTCCTTTTATCCCCGAATTGAAGGATTTTAATCCAAAAACAGGACTTTTTATCTGTGGGGATGAAAATCCATCAAGATCAGGAGGATTATTACAAGAAGAAGAATAGGAAAATGCGGAGGAATTAGGAACATCCTCTGTCCGAATGTTAAAGAAAGCATTTTTTTATTCATTTCCCACATCTTGTGTGGAAACGGAAAGAAAAGAGTCCAAATCAAGCAGATGTTTTCAAAACAGAATAACTGGATTCCTATTTGACCACCACAAAAGTATCATCCACACCAAAAACAGATTCACAGTTCCCGTTGAGATGCGTAAAAAGTAACATGTGGAAGATGATCATCCAACATTCCTTCCGGAAGGATGAAACTTGAAAAGGCGTCTGTTTCCGTGTCTAATTCCATTTGGTCAATGGGATGATGAGATGATGAATGAATTCAATGGGAGTGAGATGTTATTTATAAGTGAGTGAGTGGGAATTGACAGGTGAGTAGTGGATCTTCCATTAAGTTTAGACATTACAGAAGAGTCAGTCAGAATTCCACACCTCCATTCATCCCTCTTATGAAATCCTACTTCTTATTCTCATTCATCCCCTCTTGTCTTTTGTCTTCTTCTTCCGTAATTATTACCATAAGAGCTCTCATCTCTATTATGAGTACACAGTGGGACAAAAGGAACCAGGACATGCACACACGACGACGCTTCCTACACATACCCCCGTACAGGGTACACGAGAAGAGTCAAGAGTGTGGAGTTTGACCCAAAAAATACTTCAATTCCACTCCCCTTCTTATTCAATTTAGAATCCATAATTTCCAATTTACGTTTTATTGTGATTTGCATGAAATTGGATGTTGGATTAGTAAATTGTGATGGAAATTATAGGAGGTAGAGATTGAGTCATAAATTGAGATCCTCATCCTTCTATCCTCCTGTGGGGATTCACAGAGAGACAAAAGAAGGTCATCCGAATGCACCCATTCATTACATAATCCCCCCACTACTCCTATTATTATGACATCCATCAGAATTTACTCAGACTCAAATGGAATTCGTACAAAAAAGAAGAGTAACGGGTAAGTTTGGTTCTTTATAAACAGAGATGCGATGCGAGATTCCCTTTAGTTTTGGGGGAAAAGATGCGGAAGATGAGGAGTTTGGTAATGAAATCCACTTTACTCGTCTCCACTGACCCAGAGAGGAAGAAGGGAGGAAGGAAACGCAACAATGCAATCCCTGAATCATCATCCAATCCAAAGATAACAACAATGAGATGAAGAAATGATGAGTTCATTATGTAATCACAACAATACAATCCAAACTGCAGGACCATCACCCCACTCACTCACACAAAAGAAACAACAATAGAAATCAGTTGAGGTCGAAACAAGTCACCTTAAATTATCCCAAATCCACACCTCACATTTTCCAAATAACAATTCCGCAAGAAATTTCTTAAAATAGGAATTCAAAGTTTTAAAATCTGAGGAAATTGGGGTAATCCAAGTCTTGGATTCCAAGAACAAGCTCAAGCCATCTTTCTGAGATGTTACACAAAAGTTAATTTTTTGTTATTTTTCTAAATGAATTCTACTTGAATCAACTTGTTCCTGGGTTATAATTATGATTAGCAGATTAGAAAACGGAGTGGGATTGTGGTTGGTTGTGCCGTTGGGAATGGGCTACGAGATTCTAATGATTAGTTTCCTTTTAAATGAGTTACGGAAGTTTATCTTCCTAATCCCTAATTGTTCTGAAGATGACAAAAGTAGAGCAAGAGCAACCAGCATGATTTCGGAGTCAGTAAAACATGAATGAATTCAATGAACTTGAAACAATTAAGGGACAATTAAGGGATGAGGGAATGTCCATTAGTACATTGGATCCTCCCTCCATCATAAGTACTCAATTGGAAATGGTGTCCCTGGAGGGGGATTAATTGTTTCAGAGGGAGAGAACAATGGTGGTCTCATTATAATTACAATTAGTTTACAATTTAGTTCATCCCTATGATTCCCCCTCTATGATTCCTTTTGATGTTTATCCGATACATGAATACAGAGTAGAGAGACAAGTTGAGGACATGGAGATCAATCAATGAGAAACAGAACACACGAGCCATCATTACAAAACAAGACTATTCCTACTTGTAATCTTCTTGATTCTCCTGGGTCAAACTGAAAGTACTGATGAGGGAATGAAGGATCCAACCGGAAAGTCCCGGTTCGCCATCCCCTCTGCCGCAAAAGGAACGTCCATCTTAGTCCTTAAGTGCAAGTCCTAATTGTTAATTACAAAATGCAAGAGCATAACTCTTAAATCACAAAAAGAAATTCATGCATGTGGGGAATGGATGTGAGGAATTGATTCTCTGTACCAGGGAGTCTGCTCTCGCATAAATCAACCCATGGGGGAAGAATCGCTTAAAACAAAGGGAACCCCACGAGGGAGGATATCGGGACTTTAACAATTAACAAGGGAGGGGTTAACTTAACCCACCAAACCCACTTCCTAATTAATTACTCATCCCATCATTAACACATCCCCAATTAATCAAAATATTACAACGAATTCAACAATAAAAAACAAAGCTCTTCACCTTACTAAATTTTGGTAAGTTCCTTAAATATACTTAGAGTTCATCCTCTTTAGGTCGCTGATAAAAAAGATCTGGGTGTGTGCTTGTGGGAACGGGTACTGGATTACAGCATGAAATTAAATAAGTTCCCAAATCACACACTTCTTAATCGCATCTTTCCTAAATTCATGGGCAAGGGATGGTGTTGGTCCATGGGGGTTTAAAACGGAAGTACCACCTGTTCCTCCCATCTTATCCTCGATTGGTCCACATTTCGTAATCCTCCTCTTCCGGATTAAGGTAAGTTGGTGTCATATGGAATTTATGAGGAACCAACCACCGTCACCACCACCGGTAGGAAAAGGATGACTGAGCATTCATGGGGAATAAAAAGAAAGTCCCGTATTTATTTACACCTAAATCCCCCCCGCCCTCACCGCGTCAGTTCCCAAATTCTCCAAATCTGCTACCAGGACTTGCCCTAGATTCCTACCAAGGTGAAATCTCACTAATCAAGGGCCCCTTGCCCCTTCTAAAATTAACTAAAGATCCTTCATCCTTTCACTTTTCCATGACCCCAAACACAAAATTCCAGGATTCCAGGGAGGAAAGAAAAAGTGATGAGTCGAAACCCTGGAGAAAGGAACCACTTTGGTTGATTGGGAAGGTGTGTTTGTAAAACGGGGATTAATTGACTTGAGAGTTTTTCAAATTGGGCCCAAGAACATGCTCTTGATATGAAGAGGAAGGAGGATTAATAAAAAGTTTGCTCACGATTCCCATTATCCCCCGCAATCTTCAGACTGGGAATAATCTCTTAACTAAATTCCAAATTGTTGTTTTGTAACTCTGCCTTGCATGAATGCATCCGCAAGTGGCGGAATCTTACTCTTAAGGGTGGGCTAGACTGGAAAAACTGAGATAATTTGAAAATTGAGTGCCGGACAGATTTCCATCTGTTAACCCAGCTCATAGAGCAGCATCCGACAATTTCGACGGTGAATTAGGCTCATATGGATTGATTAGTGA
>JAQIWD010001500.1:0-12220 GCA_034694825.1 Anurida granaria | reverse complement strand
GATTGGGAGGGGCTCCTTCCCGCCAAAGAAGAAAAGGTCAAGGGTGGTGCAGAGGTGGAGAAAGGACGGAAGCGAGCCTTGGTCATGAACGATGATGATGATGATGATGAGGATTGAAGGTCACCCAAGGTCCATACAAAACTGGAAAGGTCAATTTTGATAAGTTAGGGTGTCCTTCGATACGGGCGGAAATGGTTCGAGTTATTATTGACTTTCTCATCATTCCGTAAATTTCATTTGAATTAGGGAGAGGTTAACTAAACTAAATTATTTGTTGATAAACTGGCAAGTCTTTATCCACTTCCTTACGTTTCTCTGTAGGTTAATTACTTATGATTTAAAGATGAGTCATTTCTCTACTTGTGTCTACTCTTGGCTTAATTGCAACTGGTAGTCTGCATTTAACTTAATCCAAGTAATAAAGTGTGTCATTTGATAATCAATCTCAATTAAATCAGTTAATGAACGTATGGAGACATTTCAATTTAATTTGCCAACCTCTACTTCCTCCGCATTTCATGGATTTTGGTGGATCCTGTACTTCCTTACTTCCCTCCAGAGTCCAGACCAGAGTCCAGACCAGCAACATCAAGTAAGTGTCAGTTAATCCCCAAGTCAATCTATTAATTCATGCTGCTTCCCTACTGAACTGAAGTCAAAACAAGATAACGACGAGGGACATTAGGTCAAGATTATCTTCTGCCAATTCCAATTGGATCAGTTGGACTGATACAAAGGAATTGAGAAGGGGATATAGCCATTATTATCTAGTTAGTCAACAACGATGAGTCTATTTTTATCATTATATTGATTGAACTCTTTCTATTTTGGAATCTCAAACCAAAATCCTATCAAATAAAGTTCATTCACCATTTAATTAAACCTAAAAATAAACAGAACAAGAACACATTGTTATTGTTTGTTGCGCATTAGTTGGAGAATGTTTGTTGATTAATTACAGATTGCCCTGATCGTCCTAGCTTCTTTTTGGAAATACTACCGCAAGCAAGAGTGAATATCCACCATCAGTCACGGTCATGGTTGGAAAGTCTTGAAGAATGTGGTAACTACTCCACTCGACTGATGATCGAGTTCCAGACATTTAACCAAGGCTATGTGACCTTATGACCTTTCTCTCTCTCCCACTACACGTCCAGTCTCCTTTGTCCATAGTTCTGCTCATGGGATACTACGGGGAGAGGATCAGAGGATTTAGGACCTCGTTTAGACGTCCTCTAATTAAACGATAAATCACGTTTCAATTGTTCTATTTAGTAACAAACTGATCAACTGTATTCTTCTTACCGGAATTATGCTAGTTTTTGTAGTAAAGTGAATAACGGGGGAGAGAAAAGTAATTTTTGAATTCCTCTCCACGACGATTGATTGAATTAATTTTGGCCGTCAAATGAGAAATAGCGTCTCGGCCATATTTGGCCGTGAACTCCTTACTGAATGTTGGGTAGATCAACAGATGAGGTTTATAGGCTCCAATTATAGGGTCCCACAAATAATTGAAAAAAGGCCATCATTTTGTATGAAACTGGGCCGCTTGAAACCTCTCAAACGTTCTCAAACGTTGTTACTTTTTTTAAGTGCGCTTCAATTTGTGGGATGTCGGTCAGTCAAAGGAGGGCTAGTTTCAATCAAAGTGTTGGCCTTTTTCAATTGTTTGTGGGATACATTAACATATTAACCGGAACTTTGTTAGGCTTGTAGGGAATGGATACAATGTCACCGTCCAAAATTCTGAATTATCTTTTATATTCAGATGCTAGCAGTGAATCCGAGCTGTGTTTTCATGATTATAACCGTGCATTTAATTTCAAAAATTAAAGTGGAGAATCATCTTCATTCAAATGCCGATAATGTCTCAGACAAACCGCTTGAGGATTTTGACTGAAGAAAGTTAAAGTATCAGACGCGAGCCAGCCCAAATGTGATCACAAAAATTCATCATTTATATCCAGAATTGCACAAAAAATTTACCAGACTTTTTCATCCTGCGAGTAGTGGTCACGCCTGACTTAGTGTGAATTACAATCAAAATGAAGAAAACTAGATACAACAGTTTTTTGATAGAGGTGGTATGTGGTGATACATTTACTTTATACGGGTGGCGGGTGGATCTGTAATTTTCAAAATTGGCTCGATTTATTTACCCCATGACGGAATATAGTAATTTGTTGTTTCATCGAGAAAATCAATTTTGCATTATATTGGAACACTAAGTCTTAATTCAAAAAGTCACAATCGCGTTCACATTGAGTGCACGCCGACTTTGAGTTGAAAAATGTTGTTACTTCTGGATGGGTTTCCCCATTTCGACAATATATCCGACGGCTAATTTGGTGAACTCCAGAATTTGATTGAGGCCCAAAGTCTCTAACACATCCTCCTCCGTTTGCATGAATGGGGTATAAAGAGGCTCTGCTGGTCGAGCTGCTGGGAATCCATGCGCAGTATAGGAGGCGTGATCTGCGCATGCGTATCCACATGTGTAGTAACTCCGAGGGAAGTCACAGTACGCATCAACGAGTGAGCCCAAGTATTCAGTAAGTTCAGGGTCAACGTAGTCCGAGACCAATCGAATCTCTCTCCTCTCCTGATGATCATAACCAGCCACATCAAAATTTACAATGGAAACGACGTTAACTCCATTTTCACGGTATGACTGTGCCACTTCCCCGGAACCACGAAGACCAACTTCTTCTGCCGCATACCATTGGAATTCCACAGTGCGTCTTGGCCTGAAATCAACAGCCACAACGGACCTTAATGTTTCCAGAGACACTCGCATTGTCATCAGCCCCTGGAGCTGGAAGGGAGGAGGAATCCCGGTTGATGGAGTCTTGATGTGCCCCAAGGATCACAGTCTCACTCGACAGCGTCGTGGGATCTGAACCGGAGAATCGGGCTATGATGGTCTTTTGCTCGGGCCAGGAGTGTTGCCACTCTTCTACGGTTACGTCCCCGGTGTAATTTGCAAGACTTTCATTCATTTCCTTTTCAAGTCGTAATTTCAATTTTAACAAAAGAAAAGAAGGAAATCACGATTATTTTTAAGTTTTCTTGAAAGTTCGACGCTGAGTAGCCACTTTTGGGATTCAATTCCAGTGGCGGAAGTGTAGTAACGAGTCTCATAACTTCTAAACGCTCTGAGGAAGGCGTGAATACGGTCCATACTCAAGTGATTGAATGCTTCTCTCACAAACTTTTCGTATTCGAGCTTCGGCTTGCGAAACCCTGAAGATTTTTAAAAGTTATTAGATTAATATAGTAACCTAGAAATATATACCTGCGAACATATGTATAGAAACATAAAAATATATATGCAAATATATAGATATTCATCTAGAAATATACACAAAGATGATCCCTCGCCCAAGTTTTTCTTACGATTTCTAGTCACCTGCGTATGAAAATTCTGGTTAGTAACGTCCATAAACTTAATTTCGTTTTTGATAAGATTCCAAATTTGGGATTCGTTTAGCCAGCATGGGTTTTCGTTCTCGCCCATCTTGATGGGACACTTCTGGTTCGCATCTTGCGACATTGGACTTGATGTCACCAGAAATGCTTAGAGGCCGAGACACAAAAATTTAATCTGTAAATGTCCCGTTGACGCCATTTTGCGAGTTTGAAACTAAAATTGTGTGCCACTCTTTGTCGTGAACCACACAAGTAACTGAAGTTTTTTTGATTTTGTATTTGGAAGCGACAATATCGTCGCCCGGAATTCCCCTTGTAATTTATGATTTAGCCTAATCTTAAAGTGTCAATAACTTTTTGTTTTTGATTTCAAACATATTTTTAGTGACGCCAAACAATAACTGGTTTTGGCTGCTCATTTGAAAATTTCATTTCACCTTTGGCTTTGACCTCTATGACTTTTTACTTTTTATCGCTGAAATAGAACGCACTGCAAGATAAATGATAAAAAATCAAATATGGTTTATGTGCAAACCACGAAAATTAGAAACACAAAATGTAAGAACTTGAATCTGTATCAGCCTTGTGATTATACTCTGAAAAAAATGCTCCAAGTTTTGTTTTTTGGTGAAGGGATCAAGAATAAGCAGTCCTTCCAAGAAACGGTCGAAAGACTGATTTGAAAAGGATACAAATTTTCGCAAGGTTGACTAAAGGGTTTCTCCTCCCACCATACAACTATTAAAGTTTACTTTTTTTTTGTTTTTCTTTTTTTTTTAATAAATTGTTTTGAAATGCCATGTTAGCTTCATCGTCTGCTTGCATAGACAAATTTATCTAGTCAAAACATGTAAGCAGACGACGGATGCGGAGCCTCCCGCGAATACTATGCTAAATAAATTAAAGTGATTGATTGGTAGAATCCTTCTGTCCACCCTGTTACTGAAATGACAAAATAATTACTTTTTTCCACTCGGAAAACTGAAATTTTCAAAACCAAAGTGCATTGGGTTTGGATTTCTGGGTTCATTTTTTGTGAATTTAGTTTAGTTTAGGTTAGGTTAGGTTAGGTTAGGTTAGGTTAAAATCACTAGAAAATATCCAAACAAAAAAAAATCATGTGATAATTCTGCAAATGCAGGGATACGCGCAAGGATTATCCAGTGTAACTTTTCACAATAGTTCCATCATTTTTTACTTGGTATTATGGCCTCTGTTGCTTTTGAAAGCATTCCTCTTAGCAATATAGGTCGATGTAGTTATGATGAGCGTATAAACTTGCTAATAGCCTTTTAAATATTGGATCATAGCATACGTACAAATATAGTTTATAGTTTGCCTGGGTATATAGTAACGTGCCAGTATATAGTTTATGCGTCACTCACAATTATATTGTATATATTGTAGTTACCCACGAATGTTTGTTGTTGAATATACAGTTTCCAAAATATGTAATGTAACTCCATCTCCAAATACGTCGTTCGAACGCTGATCTCAAAAATGGAACTTGAAAATAAAATTCTTTTTTTTTTGCGCATGCCCGCAAAAACAAATCGAGCAGTGTTATCACTGCGTTATACCGCAATCTCCATTGAACCCATTCCAACCGATTCCAGCTGCATACGTTGATCTGAAACTTATTTATGTCGTCGTGTGTTCCAAAATTATTATAATTTCATTCCCAATTTTCGAAATGTTCGGCATTGTTTTGAAAACTAATATAAAGTTTTACAAAACAGGGAATCAAAAACCACTTCAAATTGAATTGGTACACTCGTGAATAAGCCATAAAAAAGCAGTTGAAACTACGCGAGAAGCAACCTTTGCCCCATCATGCGCAAGAACAAAATCACTGGAAAAAAAATTTGTTTGAAAAAAGAATTGTTTTTTTTATATTTGAAAAAAAAAACTGCTGAAAATATTAACATAATTTTGGGGGGAGGGGCAATGGGTCCCCTTTTAATCATTTCCAAAAATTGTCAGTTTATCAGTTCTGAACTGAACTGAAGGCACCTTGTCTGGCGGAATTTCCTTTAGTAAATTCAAATGTGAGCGGCGCGAACTTTGATTATAAAATACGAAAAGAAGATTCGTATTTTTCATCCTCGTGTAATACGACGTATCATACGTATTGTATGTTTTGTATGTATGGATCATTAAACCCTGATCTTGAACCAAAAATGATGTAAGCAGTAACGGACTTTGACATTGATTGCAAAAGTCCGTCCGAAAAATTCGATTTTTTCCCCTGTTTAGTAAAAAAACTCCCCTTTCTCTCTCATGGGATGGAAACCGTTTTCTTCCGATTCTTTTCACATTGCAATTATAAAGTTTAACTTAAAATTCTAAAACTTTCTCTATTTCATCAAGAGCAACCTGGGCTACAATTTTTATCCGGAAACTTTTCCTAAATTGTTAATAATTTGGAAGATAACATTTGTTTAATTTGCTTCACTCTCGCCCAAGTTGAGATGCAGGTTCTGTTTTGCCGTGTTCTACGAACGGCCAATGAGAGAGCAGTAGTACCTACGTCATCACCCCAACTTTTCCCCTCCTTTTTGTGCTCCAGGAGAGATAGGACCACGAGACCACGACTACGACCCACCTATTACCTCTCTATTCACCTTACATTTAACCTAATTTTAGGAAATGAGTAAATTGCCAAAATTAGCACAAAAACGTCAGTTTGACCTAATTAACAATAATTGTTCATCTACCGAAGGATAGGGAATTCTGGGTGTTTTGTATTTGTAAGCAGAGTACCGCAATGAACGCTTAGTTTTTGGAAGCAACTTATGTTAATATTCTAAGGAAAATGATAACACATGTGAAAAAGAGACTGAAACTGAAAACGTTTTCAACTTGGCGTTTCTTCTTTCTATTAATGGAAAAACATTTCTATATTCATACACTTATTTTATTAAATTTCATATTCCCATGATCCAAATTTGAATGAAATATGAATACCCAGCAACCATCCCTAAGCATATTTGACACAAGAAAAAGTAAATCTCTGAACTAAATGTAAGTGTAGTAAACCAAACTTATTTATAAAAGCAAAATTATTACAAATTACCCTTCCTCATCCCAGTTTTTACATTTTGATTCGTGCTGCAGCCTTCTCAAGCAACTCGAGTTGTGCTGAAAGCTTTGCGACTGATGGGGTTTGTGCATCCAGCAGCGACTGACTTTCGGCCATAAGTACTTGAATTCGGGCCAAAATGAGCTTGTTAGTCGATCCACCACCGCCTGCCAATTTGTCTTCCACCACCTTCAAGTAATTCGCCAACTTTTCACGGGATTTGTCCAAGTCGCTCTTCACTTCCAACGGCGGTGCAGATACCTCTCTAGATCGGGGCAGATTGACTTCGCTTGCTGCGATTGGCTGAACTGGACGTGCGTTTCCACTCACCGACTGGATGTTCGCCGGATATTCCACACTCCCTTCCGCCTGAACAGTTCTGCCCTCATTCTTGGAATCCCATGTATGACCGCCGTAAACTTTGACCGGGAAAATCCCTTTGATCGTCTCCCGTAAGTTTTTGATTTCCGGGGTTGAGGTGTCCATGAAAATGCCTTGGGCTTTGACTTGAATTTGGTTAGGATCCTCATCTTTGATTTCCAATTCGGCAACTTTAATCAACCCCTCTGACGTCAGTCCAATTCGGAAAGAAAATGTCTCCGCCATCTTCCTACGCTGATCTTCAGAATTCATTGCAACGCAAAATGGGATTTGGAACTCAGAGTATTGCCGCCCAGATGTTTCTTTGATCAACATTCTCACGCCGTTAGCATTCCAGTTTCCGAGTTCCAAATACATAAGCTTGAGGTTCGGGAGCAACTGGTCATTCTTGTTCAAAATAGGAAGAGATTTGCCAGATACTCCAACCAAATCAAAACCAAATGGGGATACATCAGTGTAGTCCAGTCCGGCATCCCCCACATCCGGAAATGAGTTCTGATTCAAATAAAAATTCAACGCTGCCGCTCCGGCTAAAATCGCGTTGAATTCGTCCACTTGTGTGATCGAGCCCCGGTACACCACGCCTTTAATAATTCGCTCCACGTCCAACTCTGATTGGCCCTTGGATTTTTTACCCCTCTCCGATTCGTCCTGGATCAATATAGTTTCTTCTAAACGGTGATACGAACTGCGGCAGTAACCGGAAGATCGGAGACAGTCATGGATGAGGGTTTTAAGCGCTTTGAAGTAATTGTCATCCGCCGAAGGCACTTGGCGGTTGCCAGGAATCCAATTTAACAGGTTCCAGTTATTTGTAGGTTGAGCCTCAACAACCTTCAGATCCGGCAGTCCGAAAATGGAACCAACTTCCACGGACAGTTTCGTTAGATTGAGGCAGGAAATATCAAAGACACCCGTTGTCGAGTGTACCACGAGGATTCGGCAGTCTTGATTTCTTGATATTTTGTCGGCTCGGTGAATTCTCACAGCCAGTGCTGCAGCTGTTGTCGAGTGAATGAGGCGGGAGGATTGAAAACCAGAGAGGAAGAGAGCCATCTTGAGGATGTGCTTTGCAACAGTTGGCATGAATGGACTACAAGTGAGTACTGCCGAACTGATTGGATTTTCCAAAAAAAACTTCACTTCCAAATCCAACTTGAATTTATGGAGGAAAATTGCCAGAATAGCCTCCGTAGGTAAGTAGAAAGTTTCTCCATAGATTCTCACCGAATGGATTTCCTCACTGGGGGGATTGACGAGGAGGTGATGCAAATTAAAAACTGGAGCTGATCCTTGACCTTCCGAAAACTTTTGTTGAGCTTCTTCGCCATATAGAATTCGGTCATTCATGAAGGCGATGAACGGAGGCATCTGAACTACTGCTCGCGTCTTCACGAATGCAGAAAAGTTCACATTCTTCTTGCAGACAGTTCCGATGACAAGAGATGGCGTCCAGTAAATTCCCACTCCAGAGGGAGCATTCAATGGCGGAGGTTCTATTTCTTGTCGAGGATCCGAAACCACCACCAAGAGTCCGTGGAAGGAAATGTCAAGTTTTTGCTTCATGATTTGTATCCACCTCCTCGAATCCGGTCCATCCTTTGGAAGGTTCTCGCCCATTTCCCCTTGATAAGCTTTGATAGCTTCCACCTGGGCTTCTTTATTGAAAAAATCAAGTCGAACTGGGTTGACCTGGGTTATTTGCATAAATTCGGCCATTTTGCGACAATATACTTGATTCGCATTCTCCGTCGCCATTCGCCTACGCGCGGTCAGCGCTCGAATGTTCGTTCGGTTCTTCTGGAGGTAGATTTCCAGCTGCGAGCCTCCTGTGAGCTCATTCTTCAGTCGCTCATAACCACACTCCCAAGCTTTTGTGTAAAAGAACCCAGGAACATCGAGGAAGGGCCCAAGAAGTGTAGTCACGGCCATCTGGTGCAGTTCAGCGATCTGGGCCTCAGTCAAAATCAAGATGCGTCCGCTGTTGGGGATTCTTTCAGCCTCATTCCCTTGGGTTACAAATGGAGGTGTCGATATGATGGAGCTCATGAAATCGTGGTATCGTTTCAGCCCAAATTGAACCGCACGCTCCGCCATTTTTTCTTCTCCCTTCTGTCTCCGTTGGTTCTCTTGCTCCAGTTTGTCCAGGATTAGGTTTATCCCATTTTCTACAATTTTAATCTGCAAAGGTCGTTCTGGTTTTTCCATTGTCTTCCAAGGACTTTGCTGCGCAAGACCGTGAGCCTTTTTGAACTCATCAGAGTTTACATAAATTGTGGCTCTGATCCCTTCTCCCATCGTTTCTTCGTACTTGGCAATAGCAAAGACGCAGTTTTGCAACTCCGTGATAACCTGCGCTTTGTATTTATCCGCCTGACCGTGCCCATAGCGCTTCAAGTCGCCTTCGAGCCCCAGTCCATTAAACTTTTTGGTTATTGCGGATTTGAAAAAAATTTCAGCTTGACCTAAAAGCCCAGTGTTGTAATTCTCTGGTTGGATTTTTTCCAGCATGAGCATTTCAGTCTTCTTGAGTGATTCAACGAGGGTTGCGCTTAACTCCTCATACCTTTTGAAATTTATGGAATTGATGCTCTCAAAATGAGAGTAGATGGGTTGAAACGCCACTTGGATTCGGTTCATGAATTCGGGAGTAAGTTCAACAGGACATTCCATTTGACACTTCTCCATTGTTCTCTGGCGTATGTCGTCGTGGAGTTGGGAGAATTTGAACGGCTTGTAGACGAAAACTGAGTCTGTGGCAACTTTTGTTTTAAATTCTGTTTCGTAATGTTGGAGGAAACTGCGCAAATAGAAATCCTCGGGTGAAATTGAAGTTTGAGTCAGTGCCTTTTCTGGTTGAGTTGCGTTTGTTTTCATCTCTTTGTCGTGTTCATTTGATGGGATTTTTCTCATGTCCGCCGTTCCAAATGAAGTGAAACTTGAATTGGGATCCACGTCCATTGGTTCATTCTTTTGGCAAGCGGGGCCATTCTCTTGACTGGTCTCGGTCTGGGTGACGACACCAGCCTTGATTTCGCCATTGTTGGCAAGCGCGTGGTTAAATTGGAGGAACAATTTCGGAAGACTTTGGAAGATGGTGTGGGTGGAATGCGGTTGCTGGACGGGTGAAAGGGCATCCTGGACCTCACGCAACAAGTTGTAGAAACATGCGGAGAATGGATCGGGCGAATGAAAACTTGATGGGATAAGGTGGCAGGACTGACGTCGACACTGATACTTTGATCGGAGATGATTTGATAAATTCTTGAGAGTATGTACTTCGGATCTATCCCCTTCATTAGACTCAAGAAACTGTATGGCCGCACTTAAATTCTCTTCCTTTGATCCAAAATAACAATCTTCACAAGAAAGTGGTGGTTCCTGTAGAACAATGAAAAGTTGAGCAACAGGATCCATAGTGACGAGAGATCGCTCTGGTGACCACATGTACTTCTAAGAATGAGAAAAATGGAAATGTTAGCTCTGACGTATTGTGCAAAAATAACAGGGATGGAAAAAACATAATATGCCGACTGACTCGAACTGACCTCAGTTTGCGCTTTCCCTGCGTAGATGATGATTGATGACATGGTAATGATGCAATCGACAAGTTGACAGTAAACTTTAGCCTCCACGTCCCTTGCCAAAATATCCAGGACAACGACGGCTGTGGAACCATTTCCCTTTTTCGCAGCAGTTGCACGGGAACAAGAACGAATTAAAATTCCTTGGGGTACATTGGAAGATGGTGCGGAACGGTAAGTCTCCCTTCTTCTTCCCCTGCATTTTGTCAGCTCATAGTCATCAGTCCATTTCTTTATCCATTTACCATCAGTTTGATCCGAGTTTTGAATTTGGCGGAGAATAGAATTTGCAATGAATGTCTTGTTGGAATTCGGTTCTCCGATTACTCCGATAATCACAACCTTGGTTTCACTCAAGTTACTTTCATGGAAGGACTGAAGTACTTCAGGGTGAAAGTGCAAAGTCCCTGTATTGGGCTCCACGGTCACGACCAATGCTTCCGGAGTCATTTTAATCTCCATTGTGCTGCTACTGCTTTATTACTTCTGAAATTAACAACAATTTTGGTTTACTTAAGCTTGGATGCGGATTCTTGGAACGGACGAAGAAAAAAGCTTGGTACAAACCTGAAGATGAACCCGCAAGGCTATTTCCCGAAAATTGGGAATTATTTACTTGCGAATGAGTTGTGGGACGACAATGATCCGATTCACACAATCTGGACAGAGTCTGGGGTGGTTATCGTCGTCGAGAGGTTCCGAATGAAGTTTAGAATCGAGCTGACCCGAAAGTGCGGCGAGGCGGTAAAACAACTGCCGACGCTCCTCCCTCAGATCCTTCTGGGAATTGATTTCGATTTTGTCCAGCTGGATGTCCAGTTCGTTCTTTGATTCTTGAATTGAGAAATATAGGTGAGTTTTATGGTTTCCAGAATACTCTGACACTTGACGCTCCAACACCCTCAACTTGTTTTTCACGTCCTCAAATGCCACAGAGACTTCGTCTAATGATAAATTACAAATGAATTAGATTACTCATATAGAGAAAACAATGAGCACATTTTTAAAATCAAATTGCCATTCATATTTAAAAAATACCGAGATAGTCGGAGAGGAAGTTCCTGTTCCGAAGCTCAAAGCTCACTCGACTGTTGTAACTTTCCTCCCAAATTCGATAGCGTTTCTCTGCATCATAAGGATCCTCCATTCAGAAATCCTTGAGAAACACAGATAATAATAAATTGTGACACTTTATCCAAAATATTTAACAAAATCTGACTCCCTGAATGAAAAAAAAATTGTGAATTTACCTGCAGATTCCTTCCTCCCGTATCTGGCATCCGCACGAGTAAAAGAAAGAAAGACCCAGCGATGATAACACGAAGTTCAATTAATTTGGTATTAACTAAAATTAACTGTTTTTTTTATCTGAAAGTACGAGAGGCAGAAGAATTGCCGAGACGACTTGTGTGGTCTTTATCTTGGACTGATTAGAAATACAGTCACAATATGCAAAATGATCTCCCTCCTGAATGAAAGACTCCACTCTCCACTCTATGTCGTCATGCGGCACATTTGCTACATTCCGTGCTCAGAGTGAGTGAGGGTATAACACCTGAGCATACGAAAAGATAAATTCCTACATTTTGGCTTCTTCCGTAAATCAAATTCATTAAGATTTGTGGCAGCAAATGTAAATCAATTGAGAAAGAAGTTTTCAAGCCACAAATTTTAATCAACTGAAAAATAAGTTTCCAAGTACTGTCTCGTCTGGGGGGGGGGGGGGGGCAAGGGGATTTTA
>JAQIWD010001499.1:0-12228 GCA_034694825.1 Anurida granaria | reverse complement strand
TGGTTGGCAGCTAACAAAAGTACTACCCAAGGCGGGGCTTAAATTCAAATCCCAAGGCGGTAGAAACCCTCCTATTGAATTTCCTATAATTTTAACTAGATGCGTTTCTGGTGAAAGGGTTTCGCCGACCATCAATGGACGTAAAAGGCAAACCCACTCACGCTTATTTTAGTTTAGATGCACGATGATCAAACCCAGGAAGTTCTCCTCCTTAACTCAAAATTGCCCAAACATTCAACAACGAACGAAGATTTATGAGGAAAGATATAAAAATAACACGATGAAATAAAGATGGAGAGGAAACGGGGGATGATTTCGATTTTTTATTGCATGCTTCCATAATGACACGTGTCCAGTGGAGATTGTGAAAGCAACTCACGCGGCAGGGCCGAGGGGGAGAAAGTAAAAGGAAAACAAGAAAGAAAGAAAGAAACGCCAAAATTAAAACATTTTGGTAAACAAACATGGTTTTCATGTTCCGAACTAAAATGTACTTTTGGATGGGAAAATATTTCAAAATTTGAACACACCAATTATGGAAATGCAAGCAGGAGGGCTATAGAAAACAATCATTTAATTTTATTTGGAATCGGATACGTAACTTATTTAATAAATGCTTAACAGTAACAATGACTTCAGTTAAATTAATTTATATTTTATAACTCCAATGAAATTTAAGTGACATTCCAAATTTAGGTTTGAAACATTAACATCTTTACTTCCTTTGATCACTTCCATGTTGATGAGCTAGTGATTAGATTACACGTTTAAATTAAGATATTTTCCCTCCAATTAATAATATCTACCCACCATATTTACGTATTTTGAAATATAAAATCTGAATGTCCTCCTCCCTCCTTTATAAAGCCGCGTAGGACTGACTCCTTGGCATTAAATTCATGTAGCGGAAGAAAGTCATGATGTTGATCCATGGGGATTCCAGGGGACGAGTATGGTCAATATGACAATGGGCGTCAATAAATGGACCATGAGGATTCCAGCGGTGGCGACTGACGACTGGCGATGACTGTAAGCTCTTGAGGATGAAGTGGCGGTGGAGATGCTAGAGACGGAGTAACTGGCTTGCGTGACATTGAGCAGTATCGTCCCTTCGTGAATCCCTTTACTGTTTCGGACAACGAACATGTACTCCCCACCATCTTCCGAAGAGAGATTCTGGATGCTAAGGACTGCCAAGTAACAGTTTGGTGAATCGGGACTCTGGAAATAAAATAGAAACATTGTTTTAGGAATGGAGTTTGGAAGAATAAGAAATTTCGGATATATACGGGACAGCTCAGCGACTGGACATTATTTAGCCATCCCATGATAAAGTGTCTAGTGTTGTAAACTTCCTTTGGCCTCCCTGCCAAGCCAATGCGAGTTCGTGTCCAGTGTTTACTCAGGGGGAAGAAGGACCAACACACGGTCCTATCCCTTCTTCCAGAACCCGCCATGGCGCTTCCTTACTCGTAAGTCATTGTCATAGTCAACCGTTAAAGGAATTGATTAATGAGTCCTGGAAGGCAGAGGACGGGCCGAGGCTTTCCTTAATAAAATTCAACACAGGCAATCTCTCAACGCGCCCATAAGTTAACGAAATATATACGGAAGTATAGGGAGGATATACAGGATATAATTCACTGGGATTTATATTTCTGTATTCGAGGCGGTTTCACTAATCAACTTGAAAGTTAATTACTCTGAAGATCAGGCGCAATTTGTAAAATCAGGTCAACGTCTTTCAGAAGCTGAAAACTTAATACGAAGGAAAGAGGGCACTTCTTTCGGGCTAGGTTAACGAATCAGCAAGTAACGCTCCGTGAGAGTTGTGCTGCATAAATTAAATGTCAAGGGGTGGTGCGCAACTTGAAAGTAAAGTCCATTCCGACAATTTCGTGAACTGGAAAATTCTTTGAAGTCCAGAACAGCCTCCCGCCTCAGAGTGACACCATTCGTTGTTTCGGAATTCTTTCAAAGAGACGTGTAGTTTCCTCGCTGATGTACCAGTGAAAGTGGGATGAAAAACCGTTAGCAGACCATACCCTTAACCGCTTGTTATTTTCACCACCACAATGTCATATTTCAGTTTTCCCATAAAGTTGAACCACATCAGACAATTTCTCATTTTCAAAGTTGTAAAGAAAAACTCAATTATAAGTGAGTGAGCCAGGACCAAGACACACTTTTCATTTATATGGCTTGAGGGAACGGGAAGAATTTGAAAACCCCGCGGAACCTTGTTTGTACGGAAGGAACAACGGTCTAGCAGTAACTCAAATCCACGTTGTAAAATTTCAGAAGCCCCATGAATCTCCGTCAGCTTACAAAATTTTATAATGAAACAAAAGTTGGAATAAGGACGTGGGGACGGGAGGAGGCAATAAACTTTAATAGAAATTCAAAGAAAGGAAAAAGTTTCTCGAATTTTCTCCGTTCTTTTATTAACAACCAATTGTTTCATGGCAAATTGAAAAAAATCTCAGAATTCCTAATCATAACTTTGGGAAAAAAAGTTTTTATCTTGTCGAAGATGATGATGACGGGTGACTGAATATTATTTCCAACGACAAGGATTCGGGGGGAATTAAAAGTCTTCTGGAAAAGATCTCCGAGAAATAAAAATTTGTTAAAAAGAGACGCTGGAGCTGGAACGGAGGAGAAGACCTAAAACTTTTCACCAAATTTTACTTTCACTCCTCCAAAAGAAAGGAAAAGTTCAAAGAGGCGTCAAAGAAAGAAGGCCACTCAATCCGATCCTCGTCCTCAAGATTCTTTTTCTTTCTACCCTGGAAAGAATCCCGATTTTGATGGACTTTCATTTTGAAAGAAAAGTCACTTGTTATTCTTTTCTCCTACTTTCACTTATGACCGTGACAGTTTCCCACTTAAAGACACACAGGAAGGAAAGGTTCCTTTCAAAGAAGAAAGGACGCAACACTTCCTTTCATCTCTAGAAAACCTACTTTCAAAAATATATTCTTGTAGTCCTTTCAACAAGTTACTTCTATTTGATGTTTCATTACAAGTAAGCAAGGCGGGCACACGGTCCTCACTCGTGTGTAATGTCGCTACTCTGACCGTCATCCTGTGTCATCAGTAGTCGCGTTTCCGCATTCCAATTTAATGAAACCAGACGTCGTTGATGGTGCCGTGATTGGAAGGGAAAGCGCAGTCATGTGTAAGGAATTATTTTGCCTCGTGCTGAATACTCCTAGTGGCACTGGCAGTTCTTCATTGTTAATCCCTCTGTCAAGCGTCCCTCCATCCAGTAGGAACAGCAGCAGCGTCTGAAGCGTTGTCTTGTCTCTTGTCTCGTTAACTTATTCCTTCCCTCAACGAAATTATGGGCACTTTGTATACATTTCCCCTCTCCCAAGAAATCTACTTTGGTGTAATAGAGCGAGAAAATACAAAGATCTTTTCTTTTTTTGTGATTTGAAATAGTAATAAGAATAAAAAGGGGGGTGACAGTGGAAATTCACGAGGGAACCTCACCACGTTGTCCAATTCGAACCAAAATCGCGTCACCCCTTCTACCACCCCTATATAAATTTCTGAGCCAGTGAGGTTCCCTCGTTAGGGGGTTGATGGTAGTCGCATCCCCCGTTACTTCCGGAAGAAAACTGGTGGCACGCGCCGCCTAATTCTGCCCATCAATGATATTAGGTAGGAAGAATTCGGAGCTAGTTAACATTGTCTCCTCCACTTTCCAAATATTTGTTTCTTCGTATTGATTTTCTCCTGTTAGATTCAATGCTGAATGAAAACGGGGGAGGAAAGTTAAATCCCAAAGTGCCTGGAAATTAATCCAGTTAGTATTCCAGCTTGGTGGTGGGGGTGGTCGGGAAGTAGTGAACGTACAGCGTATCTTTCCTTCCAATCTTATCACGACGGAATAGTGGGTCGTAATTTATTTCTTGACAAAAAGGTTTCTTAATTGTAACCAACACTCGCATTAAGTTATTGCCCCCTAAACTCCCGTTTTCTTCAGAGGGGGAAGGAAATGGAAATGAGGGAAAGATCAAAATCGGTTGGTTGGCGTAAACTTTAAACGTGAGCTCCATTCCGGTAGAAGTTAATGAACGGAGACAGTTTCTTTGGAAGAAGCAGTTGCAGTACTTCCAGCGATGTGCCTCCAGTTACTACCTTTAGTGATTAATTAGATTAATTAGGTTTCATGCCTCTTCCAGTAAGGAAGAAAGGGGAGGGCCTTTCATTCTCATCAGGAAGGCAAGAAGAGTGTATGCAGACGTATTAATTACAAGAGACAAGACACTGCGTCAGAAGGAATAGTGGAGGGAAAGGTTAAAAATTAGTTTACGTTGGAAATGGAATCTAAATGGAACGTCGTCCCCTTATAAAGTCAAAATGAGGTTGGATGACAATGATGGATTGACAGGCAGTGGTGGTGGAGCACCTTTCCCCACTTTCTCTTCTTCACAAATCCACACTTCACTTCCCCCATCCCCCTTCCTCCACTTCATCAATTCCAATAATTCTCGTGCAAGGTCCATGGATGGTGAAGGGGTCTCGTATTCATTAGTCATTATATTGAACAAGCTAAAATGGAAAGGGAGGTTTGAATATAAGAGTCCTCTTAGCCAGGTATAAGGGCAAGCTGGATTAGAGTTTTAGCATTACATTCAGCATTGTGGTAAAGTTTCATCCTCGTCCGAACTAGTATCAGCGGCATTACCCAGCGTCGTCGTTGCAGTCGTGTTCATCCCACTTCCTAATTTCCTGAGTGATTTTCAACCAAAAGATTATGTGGTTCATTTTCATTTACTCTAAAAGTAAATTTTCCCTTGATGACTACCCCCCATACGCGAGTCAGTTAGAATTTTAATTTGGAGCATTTTGGAAATGGTTTTGGGGAAAGGCCACCGTTGACGAGAAGACCTCACAGGATGTCACCGTCCGCTGGGAACCAAACGCCACGAGAAGCGTAGAAGGTTCGAATTCTAGGGTTATATCCCCGCAAGCCCCCTTCTCAGTTTTTGTGTGATATTTGTTAATGCACGCATTTTAACGAATACAATCCGGGGAGCACAGCAGGTTATAATTAGGACGAATTGGCGAACCACCACCGCTCGTCCCTCCACCACCACTGAGCGTTTCCGCCGCCATTGTGAGTTGGATTCAATTTAAGTTTCCCAGAGCGCGTAATTACAGTGCACCGCTTTGCCAAGGACAGAACAATCATTTAAATTTAATTATACTTTTTCAGCCTATAATTTTCTCCATAAAAACTGCAATCAAGGCTTCAAAACGGGCATAAAGAACATGGTCTGGGAAATGCCTCGTAATCATCATCGGTTCCAAGCATGGCATCGGCCCTTGTCCTCCTTCCACCTGAATCAACTCGCTGAAATCTCAAAACGAGTGCATGTTTTCAACTCATTAAAAACTGACTTTCTCTGAAGTGCGGATTGGCTGCGGCTGCGACTGGTGGTAAAAAGTGAAAGTCGTGCACGTGGACATGTCCAAGAAAGGGTTTCTATGGCTTTTGAAACAAAAGGACGTTTTCGTAAGGGTTCCCACAAGGGCTGAAAAGGGACGCTGCTAAAACTAAAACCTAAGGGAATCGGATGAAATGCTGGCAGTATCACTAGGGGATACTTTTGTTCTAATTAGATTCCTTTTAGGATTCTAATCTTTCAAAAGGTCTCAAACCCCCAAGCGCACTCGCTGCCCTGCACGCTTAGTAGGGACGAGATCCTATTTCGTTGTCCGGGCGAGTGATGAAGTTTAGATCCGTAGTCTTATTCCACCGTATAGATTGGGTGGGACGAGGATATTTAATATGGAGCAGATCCTCTCTCCACGATTACATTGGAAATGGTGGAATAAATGGAAAATGGTCGAGTGGGAATAGAAGTTTCGGTTTTCCGCAAGGCTTAGATGTGGGCTAAGCTAGGCCACATCCACAGTTCTCCCTTTTCTCCAGGGTGTGCGGTAATCGAAAGAGCTTTTATCTTCCCCAAACATCAAGGCTAAGATAGGAGGATAAGTTCAAGACAAGAGCTTTCACTCTCCCGCAGTATCACGTGGACTAAACTGGGTTTCTAGAATAAGACCACGACGGCATTAGCCTTAGGTTTCTTGAAAGAATAATCAGAATGGACCGCAGACCGACCGAAAGTGGGGACCGAGCTTGTCCTATTTGCTCAAACGAGCAGGCACATTTCTTTTGAACCCTGATCCAGTTTCTTAGGTCCAGGATCCTGTCTTTGGATCCTGGAACTCTTCAGCCGTGGGGAATGCATTGTACTTCTAATCATGACTTGGGAGATTACAATTTAAAGACACAAGTTTTGTTGAAACACAGGTTTCGCGAGCAGTACTTCGGCCTAAGCACTTTCCTTATTTATGACTACCTACTGGCAGTTTCAGGACGCATCAGCCTAATTGTACTTTTAAAGTTTTCAATGGGGAAAGTCGGCAAACCTTTGGCACGAGGTACATGGCTAAGGCTAACACGCATAAGCTCCCCAGCTATGTCGATATATCTGCCAGCTTCTCCGGTATATATCCTGAACCTGCCTTGTAATATTCCACACAGCGCGTTGAATTCAGGCCATGCACCTTATCTCCATGTCGTGTGAAATAGTTGCAATAATTTCTGATCTGAAAACCAAAAGATGCTTTGCTTGGTACATTTCTAAAAATAGGATTTTCCAAATGCAAACAGGAATTGGGTGCCAGAAGCAGTTTAAGATTATAATTGAAGGCGGCATCGTTTGAACGCGAAATTTGACCTCAATATATCCAAAAGGAGAGCCGGTTTTCTAGAGGGCCGTGGGTTCTAATTTGCATTTATTTTCAGTAAGTGATTAACTGGAATTTTTTGAAAGTGAAAGTGTGGTGAAAGTATGGGAATAAATCATTCAGTCCCCGCATTCTTTTCCTGAAACCCAACCATGAGAAATGAAAACAAAGTTAAAAAGCAGAGCGGAAGGAGTTTGGTTCATGGTTCAATGAAACCTAACCTAACCGAAACGGGAAGATTCAAGCAAAGCGGAGTCCATTGTTGGCTTTCCACGGCACATCTGCCAATTTCTCAGGACTCGTTATCGGGTCGTCACTACATAAAAGCCAGAGCAAAAGGCGCAAGTTTTGTCAAACCATGACTCTGGAGCATATAAGCATTTTTAAGTAGGGCGGGGTTATTTTTCCATGAAAAATTGAGCTCTTCCAACCTCCCTTTTGGGCATAGGAACAACAATTTGAATTTTTATTAAATTTACGTAGTAAGATCCTAACGGTGCCCGTGCCCACTTATCGCCTTATCCCATCTACACGCAAAAGGTTCCCCAAGTCATAACACCACCACCGTTGGGATTGAAAATTTCAAATGCCTCCCGCCCTCATGTTATTGAAGTTCCCATTTTCTCCTTCATCGAAAAACACCCAAGGAAGACGCGGAGTGTCGGTGAAACGGCGGCGCCACTTCGTCATTTCTCCTTTGTAAAACTAGATCATAGGCTTCTTGCCTCCCTTATTTGCCTTGGCCTAATAGTTTCTCCGCCGTTTTTTGGGAGGCGGAAATCCTTCCATTAGCTCCCCTGCCACTCGTAATACATTTTTAAAAGTGGGCATTATGAAAATGGCTTCATATCTCATTTCCTTTCAACGAGGCGAGAAGGTGGTGGCAACTTACAACTTTCCCTGAAGTGTAACACATTCATTCACTCTGAATTTTGAAATGATAAAAGTTCTGTCAAGTGTGTAATAGACGAGGCATCAGGAGCAGAGATTTCTTTTAGGATTCAATCTTGGCCAACACGGGGGAAACGTTCCAAGTTTCACACCTCATTTAGTTCTGAGCTTCGGAATTGAGATATTTATATAACAGTTTTGAAATTTTTTGGATTTAAATGTGTAAATTTTGAATTCGAGAATTTAAAGAGGAATAAACTCAATGAGCTCAAATTTTGGCAAAAAAAGAGATTGTATGTTATGATTCGGCGCTTTTGGAGAATGCAATTTTACAGTGTGCAAATTGGATTTTAGAAGTGACAGGAACGAACAGCAAGGTGTAAAAAAAACGGTCGAACGACCGTTTTTTTGTTTACACCTCGCTGGGAACGAAGGTATGTAAAAGGTTTTAAAGAGATACATAACAATGTCCGCACATTTTATCAGGGTTGATTGTCAGTCACTTTAGTTGATGGTCTTCAAAAACCGTATTTTAGAACAGTTAGTTAGATTTCTGTGACGTTGATGGAAAAGTTTTGTCCGTCTGTCCATCCGTGAAAATAAAATTGTGTCAAACTTCTGAAATTTCGAACGTTCAGGTTTCGCTACTTTGTTCCACCCGTTAACACCCAACATGTTTACTTACCGTCATTGTCAATTTTTTAGCAGCATATTTATTCTTGTGTCTTCCTGGCTTGAGCGCAGTGTTTCCAAAGACCCAATATGACTTGTCTGGAATTGGATTGGCACACATTTCTACAGAGAGTGACAGGGGTTGTCCAGTGTAGCCCATTATAGTTCGATTAGTTGGATATACTACGGGTCGACCTGCAAAGTCACCCAATTAAACGTCATTAATCCAAAAAGCCTTTACTAGGGAGGCCATTTTAATCCAATTGCATGTCACTTCCGCCCATCACACCCAGGGTAATTATGACAGGGAGTGTCCATGGCACCATGTGTGTCCAAGCGTGATGCTCTCTTTTGACACTGGGATGAATCCGAGTGTGGCCAGATAATGAGATTCGTGAAATTAGAAGACTTTGTAGACTTTAGGGACTTTTGTTCTTTTCTCTCCGTCGAAAGTGAAAGTAAAAATCTACAAGACACCTCCAGGCATTGTAGGAACACTAATGAAAATTAACTACTAGAGTCTCTATCTCTTTTCTTTGCAATAATCAACTTTCTCTCGGAATGAGTTTTACTTTCTAACTTCCCTTATTTGGGCCCCTATCTTTATGGTCTCTTAACACTAACTTACTCCTCTACAATCACTGTATCTCTAAAATTATTTTTGACAAAAGGAGAAAAGGATTTTGGAGAAGAGACGGAGGAATTTTAACTTCAAACTTTCTCTTTTCTTTTCTTATCTTTCCATTTTAATTTTAAGCTTGGGAGTCAAAGGCATTTCGGGCAAAGAAGAACTGGAAACCTTCGTCCTATTTGCTAAAAAAGAGGTTGAGTGGAAAGCTTCTGCAGAGATTTCCGCCCTGACTAGTTAGTTGATCCTTGACACGCAATGGAATGACGTGTGAGTGAAAAGAAAAGTGAAAAGGACTCTTAAGCCCCTTTTAAACTTTCTAATAACCCCTAAAATCCTGCTGACATGAATAGGAGAAAGTGAATTTAATTTAATTGGAAGGCCACCAGGAGACCAAACCACAGCATTAAGATTTTTCAAATCTGAATCATCGAGGTGGTTGAAATGAATAAAATTTGGTGTTAATCCGTCGGCACTCCAAACTAAACCGAATCGGATCAGGAAGAAAATTCATGGCACCATAAATCCCTGTGTAACTACCATAAATATTCCCAAGTAAATTCGAAAATGGCACTGATCTGAATCACAAATTTTGGTTTAGTACGCAGACTTAGAAATGAAAGTTTGAGATGGAATATGCACGTGGAAGGTTTAATGCAATGAAGCTTCAACTTACCTGTCACGATAACCTGGACGTCTCGAGTCTGAGCCCTCCGTTCTTCTAAGCCCAATCTATTCTGGGCCACACATCTGTAGGATCCAGCCTCTTGATATAGTATGTTTTCCAGAATCAATTCCTGACCGGAGCCCACAGCTGTGAGTGACCCACCGTACCCAATCCGACTCCAGCAGAGTCCAGGGGAAGGTCGTCCATCCGCCTCACACTTGAGTCCTACCTTATCACCAATGCTCGCTTCCACTCGTCCTGGTGGTTGATAAACGATTGAGGGTTCATCTGTTAGGGTGTGAAAAATTACGCCTCCCCGTCAGTTCAGACATGTTCGTAATGGGTTTTCAGGAAGTGACCAAAGTTGCATTAGGAACAAGAAAGGAAACACCAGGAAGGGAGCGGATGAAATCAAGTAAAAGGTCTCCCTTGACTTGTTTCTTAACTTTCTACAACAAACACTTACGCCTGAAGAGAGAAAAAGTTAAGTAAAGGGACTACGGAAAGGCATCCAAGCCCTCCAAATGGAGAAAGTAAAGAGAATTAGCATGGGGAGGTTACCTTAAAAGGAAGCTCATTTACTCATTAAATCAACATGGGGGAAGGGAAGTTGGGCCACGGCGCTTCCTTCCACGGTGCGGCAAGCACGCAAAGAAATGAAAGCATCAACGTCCTTATTTTCTTGACAAACATTGCATCCTCAGCACTGGAAGTTTGTTTTCCTCTTGCCCCTTGCTGGTGTTTGAGGGAGGAAGTGGGTAGAGTGAAAGTTGTGAAACTTACATCGAACCGACAAGTAGTAGCCGACAGAGGAATACTTCCCCAGCGGATGGATCGAGACGCATTTGTACCATCCGGTGTGATTCCGCTCCACGTTCGTGAAATTCAGAAACCCATCTTCAGATGCTGGAACTGGTGGTGGATCTCCTCCATCTGCAACCAGCCAAACAATAATTTGAGAACACTTCAAGTCATAAACTTTCAGGGGAAAAGATACCAACAATATGTGTGAACGGAAAGAAGCACCAGAAGTGACCATCATCATAACTCACAATCCTCCACGGTCTTAAAAGCGTACCGGAGAAACCGAATCCCGCACTAAGGTTTTTAGTGCGTAACGGTAGGCAGACGCTGTTTTCGTATCCTTACACTGCGGCAACTGAACGTTATTTGCATTTCTCAACCGCCTACTTAAAACCAAAGACAACAAATAGAAGTCGACAGGAAGGAAATTAGGAACGACGGAACCGAGCGCCTTAAGTGGAATACCCTTACGAGGTAACTTTTCTTCGTGTAAACGCTCCGATTTGAGATGAAACCCTTCAGCGTCCCTTCATACCTCCGAAGCGAATTTAGTTTGAGCACTGTGGGGCTACACATTACCACGTTCCCTCGTGAGCACTCTGCTGAGCAGCGGGTGGGTTCTATTTATTGAAATGTCTGAAATGAAAAGCTTGTTTAATTTCCAATACACTTTTCGAAAGGAAAATAAATAATTTGAGCTCTTCGAACAAGCTATTTTGACGTGAAAAGTTTATGGATTGAAATGCTATGGAATGGAGATGCTAGTCCATGCGTCGGGAGATTTTGTACAAGCAGCCCCGCCTAATTCTCCAATCCACTTTTATATCAAACGAAAGAATGATGAGGAAGTAGAAATTCCGGGAATCTTGGAGGTATTCCCTGACTTTTCATTTCCCGCCCCTCATCTTCCTTCCCGTAACTACAATGTCAATAATCAAGAAGGAATGGAGGGAGCCCAGTGATGCTGCACGCACTTGACTTTCCCCGTTACCTTAAGCCTTTCTTTCTCCCTTAATAATCCTTTCATTCTCGCTTCCCCAGCGAATGATTGAATTAAGGAGAGGAAGACAATGAGGAGGGACTGAGAATGCATACAAATGATGAAGCATTTTTAGAATGATGCATCAGGGGAAGCAAGGAAAGAAGAACCCCGCTGTGATGCTGGTGAAATAATACACATTTATACTGATTGGAGGAGACGCCTTTGGAACGTATTACACAAGGATATTCGTTCCGGCCAGAACAATCAAGGACGCAAACAACAAAGGGAAGGGAAAGTTGGTGTTATTGGACAGGGACAGGCAGACTGTATAGAAACGGGAAGAAAATATTTTTCTCAGTCCCGGGAATCATAATACCCGGGTGAGTTTGGGAAGTTTTCAAGTGAGGTACTTGAAATAGTAAGCAGGAGGGGAGAAAGTCTATTTGCATTTGCATATAATAGTAATCTCCCCTCCCTAACTGTGTCCCATACCACCAGGGGCAGAATTCAGAAATTGGGATCCACCACACCAATGGTTTTCGCCTGCAATTAATGTAATTCGACGCTTCGCAGTAGGAATTCAGGAGGCAATCTAAAGCTATACCTCATATATCGTTACGGCTTATAGTTATAGCTTAGACATTATTAACCTTATAGAGGGAAATTGATGATGTTCGCCATTAGTTCTTGTCCATCCACAACAGGCGGTTTAATGACGTTTAATATCCACAAAGTAGGGGCAAGGGACAATTATGACGAGGACAAACATTTTTCCAAGCAGGGTGTGGTATAATTTGAGGAAAGTGACGATGA
>JAQIWD010001498.1:0-12229 GCA_034694825.1 Anurida granaria | reverse complement strand
CCCTCGGTGGGCGGGGGTTTGAGGGAATTTCGTTCGGAACTTAGCATTACGGGGGTTGACAGGATTTAGGTCTATAAGAGGAATCCCTTGTATCTTCTAAAGAGTAAGGAGGAGAGAAAGTTGAAGCTTGAAAGGACTTTTCATCATTTACTCGGTTCGTTCCTTGAAAAACCTTGGGTTGGTAATTAACCAGTGAGTAATTAGTGGAGGCTTAATGGGATATCTGAGCTCCTTTCCCTTCCTCAAATAGAAAGCAGATGAGACTTGTCGACTTTTCAAAACTTTTCCCTCATCGGCTTCCTCGTTCCGTCTCCTCCTCCTTGTATCTCTCAACCCCCAGTCCCATGTCTATCCCCACTTTCTCCTCTCCTAACAAATTCCCAGGCTGCCTCTTGTCTTTGTCTCCCTGATTGTCTCATTTTTTCCCCAGCATTCATTTTATAAAACACCCGAGCTATGCCTTAGTTTTTAGAAATCAGAAATGATGGAGAAAATACGACGTTCCCAATTACTGGAAATTTGGCAACATTGACTAATTTAAAATGCGGAGGGAGGGGGTGGTCAACGTAAAATTTTTGTGACTTGTCCTATATTTGTCGTAGATTCAAAATATATATACGCCCTGAACGCCCTTTGAAAATTTAGTTTACAAGAATCGACGGGCGTAGTGGGGAACATGTAAAAGTAACTATTGGTGGGGGTTCATTTTCTATTCACAAAGGAATGAAATCTTTTTATTCTTCTTCGAAATCTTGTTTTTCCTTATCAATTGAATCTGAGGAAGAAAGGTCATTGATGCATGGGAATAACCCAGCAGGTCACTCAATCTGATCCAACTCCTCCAAATCCATTGTATATGACGAAATGAATTATTGTCCTCCTTTCTTGAAGCAAAACTTATCATTTTAAAAGGTTTTCATATAGATTATTATATTAGTTTAAACCATTAGTTTTTTTAATGGATTCTTGGATATTACATAGTAAAACTCCATTCCCTTATTAGCTGCCATTGCAAAAAAGAGAAGCGGGACTTTATATTTAATGTCGTTACACCAACCAATTTAACTTAGCTAAAATATTTATCTAGCTAGATATTGTGGCCTATTTATTCCATCCAGTTTTTGACTGTTGGTCGTCGTTTTCCTTAAGGAAAGCAGCTGGTGAGCTACACGGAGAATGGTCCAGGCAACAAATCATGAATAACATCAAAATACAACTGACCATCCGATGCATTTGTAGCATTGAGAACGGACACAATGTTTCAAAAAAAAATAGGAAATATAGGAATGTTTGAAAACCAAGTTTACACGTTCCTTATATTATAACACTCCCTTTGTGTATGCTTTTCTATTGTGTTTTATGATTATTATCTAGATTTTTGTAATATCTTATTTGATTCAATAGGTATAGACCGAGCCATGTCTCATCAGGGGGTTACACCTCTTAACTCATGTATTTTACAAAATATACAAACACAAAACATAAGTCAATATTTCAATACTTCAAAATTCTTGACTAGAAACAAATTATGCAGCAAATTCACTTCAAAATTTAAGGGTCCGCATTTGTATTTTTGCTTGTTCTACCCAAATCTGCCTTATTGGACTTGGATTTTGTCCACATCTGAATTCCAAAATGAATACCAAAATCTTTGGGTGAAAGTTGACATTTTCCATAACTGTTGCCCATCTTGTCCGATAACGACGGTCGTTCACTGCCCTTGAGCGATACGTTTGACCATTAGCCTGAGAGTGTCAATAGAAATCTAATGAGTAGGTAACATTAGTAAGGAAGTGAGTTGGTCCTTGTATTCCCTTGTATTAAAGTTTACATTAAATTTATGATCCCATTGTTGTTTGGAGGAAAATAAGGGTAATAAGGGCTCGTAGGTATTTTATTTCCTTTTTCCTTGACTAGGCCTACTGAATGGGGAGTTAAATTTGTTGTATTTCATTTGAGAGGAGCCCCAGCAGGAGATCTAACCACAAGATCTCACCCACGCATAAAAATAAAAGGGAAGAAGAAAGGGAGAGTGTGTTGTGGAGTCTATTGTTGTCTAATGTTCTACCATTCCATCCTACCATCCAACTTCCAAATTGTACTTGTTAAGTAACTAGTAACTGAAATTCCTGGCTTCCCTTCTTCCGTCTTCCTCATCCCTCCGCTCCTGATCCTTCGTAACGGGAAGGGACACTCAAGTTTCAACTTTCTTTTCTCCTCTTCTTAAAAACTGAAGTGTCATAAATCTCTTCCCCTCCCTTTTTACGGTCTCAAAATCTTCAATACCCTTTAAACGGATCAGTTTCACAATAATCAACCCCCAGGAGAAGTGGCAGGGAAGCAGGAACAAAAGTCAGGCTAAAAAAGTTACTGAGGGGATGATGCATCCCTGTAAGAAGGGAAAAAAGCACTAAAATGGAGCACATCGAATTGCAATTTAGTTACTGGAAGTTTATGAACCAGTTCCAAGGAACCCCATATTCTATAGTCCCATATTCAGGAATTTACAAATGAATCATCTTCATCGCAATTGGCAACCCATTCCGCAAATCTCGTAAATCAATCACGACAGCTCAGAAATGACGAAAAATGGAGCATTCCGTCTGTCTTCCCCCGCAAAAGTTTGCAATATGCGAATGAAAATTGAAAAATTGCAAACTAGTTCATCGAACTTTGATTCCGAACCAAAGGGGTTTCGTTGCCAAATTGGAGATGTCCCGTCTGTGGGTATGCAAATTAGTATAAAATTGCAGAGACAAAACACACAGTCACAGTTCAACGTGCGTCTCTTATTCTGAAATTTGATGCAGACGTGGTGTAGAGATGCGTTTGGATCTTGTCTGTGGTATATTTTTTGCATACGTTTGCAAAAGTTATTGCGGTTCAGAACCTCTTCACTAAAGCTGGAGGCTGCGAGGCTTCATTTTCGACATTGATCTCCACTTTCCTTTACGTGAGGTTGATTTACCTGAGGTTGAAATTAATATTGGCAAAGTTGAGATCAAACTTGGAGTCAATGGGAAGTTGGTGGGATTATGATGATGGGTAGGACCTGAGGGTAATTGAGATGGTAAGCCGCTTCCGACGAGCCTCCGATCATGATACCTGAATCCTATTAATTAATTTACAAACCTCCTCTCCTTCCCTCATTCCCTATTCATCTTTTGTAAGTTTAGATAATAAGACTCTCCTGCTCTCTTGTCCATTGTGTTTTAAAATTAGCCTCATCTCTTTTGTGTTCCTATCCGCCTCGGTATTGATTTACCCCAACGTGCTTTCTCTGGAGGCAACCGATAAGCCGATTCTATTCATTCTATTCATCTACTCCAGAAAGCTTTAATTATGGAGGCCGCCCAGTAAACTAGACTTTCCAAGATGAACATTTTGGAAGATTTTGATTAGGAAGGAACAGTCCGTCGTTAAGCTCAAGGAGGCAATGTGAGACTTTGCGGTGGTCGCCGAGTGACTTGACAAGGTGCGGGAAAATTTGAAATTAATTTTTTAGTTTCCTTGCAGGATTTGATTGGGTACGAAGCATCATTTCGACTTTATGATGCGTTGCCTGAATGTATCCTTTGAATAAAAATATTATGGTCCGGATGAGATTCTTTTTCCGCCTTCATCTTTTTCCATTCCATGAATATTCATTTCCCCAGATTAAAAACCTCAACCTTTCTTTAGGTTTTTTGAGGAGAAAGCAACTTTCCCTTTCACTCAAATTAACTATTAGGCCTTGCCTTCCTTGTGCAGATTTCCCCATTGCCGCCGTTCCTGGTTTTCCAAATGAATGAATCCGTTTTCAACTGGATGACGATTTTAATTCCTTCCTAGCTCCTTTTTGTCTTTCCCTTCCGGTTTCTTGGGTGGAAGAAGGCGGTTAGAATAAAAATTCTAATTTCCATCTGGTCGGTGATAAATTTGAAATGAAATCTAAACATGGGGATAAAAAGTTACTAATTCATTCCTTCCGTTGTCTTTCCAACCAAGTCATAGTGATCTAATTTATCATCCCTCCAGACGCACCACCACCACCGGCTGCAGGAAACGACTTGAAGAAACTTCTTGTCTTCATCTGCCTCCTTTCTTCAACTCTTAGCCATCATCATCGCATCTTCTTGAATTTAAATTTATATTTTGGAGAAAATTAATCCACTAAGAAGAGACACGAGTGCGGTAGATTTGAGCGTCGCTCAAAGGGAACGCTTCCGCACATTCCTGTCGGATGAGCAAGGGATGAAAGCGGGTGGGTGAATCACGACAATCATGATCGTAATTCTTTTACAAAATTTACTTGTTACCTAAAACCTAAAATTCATTTGCCCGTGACACTTTTTTCCCGTGAAATAATTAACCACTCACTTTAATATCCTTTTAACTGAGGTTAAAACCATTTAAATGGGCACGGCCCAACCTAAACGCGTAAAGAGTTTCAAGTCGTGATTAGGATTTTTGGTTTTTAATGAGTTAAAGTTAAGGACCACTTAAATGAGACATTGTTCTCCATTTTCATAGAAAGATGATGGAGGGGTGAACAATATGCGACTAATCTAGGTACTAATTTGATGAAGATTTTGCAGAGTCATCCGCCCATACAAATTTATGCGACTGAGGATTCCAAGGCTTTGTAATCAAAGGGGAGACCGCAATGACCAAAGTTAATTATCTCCATCTCTTCATTAAGTTCTGATGATGAAGAGGCGGGAAAGTCATTTAGGAATAAATTGCAACTCCATTCTTTTGCAAGTTCAAATGACATGATTTGCACAAGTACAAATTTCCTATCATCATCTCTATTCTTCTCCGCGTATGAAAACGGAATGCATTAGCAGATTTTCATATTGAAATTTTTCTAACCAATTACAAATTCGGAAAACCGAATTACAAAAATATTGGGTTTCACTTCCAAAAATTGGTGAAATTTTGATAGGTATTTCATTACAATTTTTGACATTTAACGGTAGATTAATGATACTATTGACAATGCCGAGCTTTTACGGGCGGTTGAATCTTTGGAACCGTTCCGATTCCCATCCCATTTTGCTGAAATCGTCTCTAAGTTTATTCAAAACCTTCAAATGCTTATATTCCCAGTACCGATATTATAATTAATGGAACAGTTTCCAAAGTGTTTATTTGGGCAAGGAGGGTCGAATCCTATGTTGAAGAGTTTTGGTGCTCCTTTTATATTAAAAGGTCCACTGCATTATCTCTTGATGATCCTAATCCTGAAAACCTTTTGTGTATCACGGTGGATCTTCTTTTAATAAAGGCTACCCGAATTCCATAATGAAGGTGGGGATGATAATGATTATAATAGAAGATTCCTTGGGTCTTTTGAATTTAATTTTCAATGGAGAACGGTGGACGTGGACACTACTGGCGACCTCCACCCAAAATAGCCAAAGAAGAACGTTAAGGGCCTGACTGAAGGTATCTACCAGAGGAGAGACACCCTGGAGAGGGCTACAATTGAGGGTCTCCGGGAGTGCCCTCAAGGTGCGCCTTCCAACACGGCCTACACAATTGATCATTAATCTTTCCAAGCCCTGATGACTTTGCTAGGTTGGACACACACAAATCCTATTCACACGTTACCATAATACAGGGATAGCACCAGAAGAATTCTCCAGGTTTATATATAAGCTATACATAGCCCCACCATACTCCAGTGGAGGGAAATTTAAAATTTAATTTGACTGTACGTATAGTAGTGAATAATCGGAGCTTCTATTATCATTAGGTTACACCGAGTCCAGAATTGGGACTCCCGGGGATTCTGTTTCTGGTCTTCGTAGTTTACAAACTAAAACTTCCCACTACTCTGTGTAGACAAAAAAGATGATAAATGCTATTAAGGAGTTCTTTGTGGAATATCCGTCTTCACAATGTACATTTTAATGCAGTCATGCTATCCACCACATTCGGCCCCAGGAGACCTGCCATCCAATTAATTGAACTGTGCTTCAATACAAACTCAGCGGGGGGACTGACCGTGGGTTGACCTGAGGAACGAAAGAGAGGCGCACAGATTCAAAATCCAGTCACAAGATTTATGAACTCTGGAAAGATTTTGAAATCATGTCCAGGCGTATGAGGGCCAATTTGCTCCAAGTTCAAATTCTGCATTGGCAGGCGTTTTCAAGCAACTTTGGTCCAACGGCAGTGGATTTGGCATTGTTTGGTTATTTGAAAAGGATGGAGGGAGACGTTAAATTTATAAACACGTAGTAATCTTTTTGGAAAAGACAGCGGGAGTGGAATTGGTCGTATTAGATGTCCATTGTAAGGAATTATGGACTTGTGGTTGTAAAATACAAAAGCAGGGACTTTAACTTGAAGAAAAGAGTCCCTTGTGTAACTCCCACAAGGAGAACAACAATGGGGAAATATTTTAAGAATTTACAACAAATGTCCCCTTTGGAAATTGATTCCTGTGGTGCAGAAATTAAGTGAAAATGAAAAACAAAATTACAATTTTCCGCCCTGCTCCCTACTGCTTAAGCCTCCTCCATTTTCTAAAAACTTGGCAGGAGACTCAGTTTCCTGCCGGCCAAGTGACATTTCATGACTTTTTGTATTAACTAGGAAGGTTTCTCTCCACTTGTCAAAAATTCTTGCGAAAAAGGTAAGATGAGCACACCTAGGCATCTGATTTTTACGAAAAGGGCCATCATAGGTAGGTTAGACAGGCGAACAAAGGGAAGACAAGAAAAGGGAACAAATCACTTCACTTCATCGCTTGTGTACGTTTTTTCCCTTTTGTTCATCAGCCAAACACTCCAAGAAAAAAAGAGTTCAACAGGTTTTTGCAATAATAAATTCCTTGTCAGTTTGATTGACATCAAACCATTTAACATTTTTCAATTGGAGAAAATGAAGGATTCTTACAAGCTTTTTAAGCAATTTTAAAATTTCACTTTCAAATTCTGGCAGAAACTGCAGTAGGGCAACTAATTCCCAAAAATTCCGGAAAAATTCCCACAATTCCCAAAAATCTCGGTTGGAAAATATAAATTTAGTTCACAAAATTTATATGTTCGAAGCGTTAATTTGAAGAACTGCGGCTGCTCGGTATTAAATTGAATTCTTGGAATTATGCAAATTATTAAATGTCCGTCATAAAAAAGTTTTGAGATCCGGATGGCATTGTTTTCTAATTGGCCTGAAGCCTCTTAGAACTTAAAAGTTCTGACAGTAGAAGAATAATAGAGCGGATAATCATGCGGCAGGAGAACAAAGGGGACTAAGGAATCTTTTCAGGATTCCTTCAAGATTAGACAAGAACGTGGAAAAATCAAGGGGAAGATGCAAGTTTCGTTCCTCCTAAGGTTCCTTACTCGTCCTGGTTCCCATTCCCACTAGTAACTCCTAATTGAAAAATTACTCGGTATGAAATATATACAAAATACAAATCATTTCATAGTTGCCTAATGCCTAAGAATTCTGTATCTCACACACCTGTGTGATTTCTATAAAAAGTGCTTCTGGCAGGACTAAAACTGGCAGTCTGATTCTCCAGTTTTTCCTTTCATACAGGATGACATTTGACAAGATGAGACAAAGAAGATACCGACTGACACTCTTAGATCTTTCTATATAAAAACGGTCACATGCCGCTCCTGCTCCTGTCAGTTTTTTATGTAACCAACATTCCTGGTCGTCGCGGTACAAAAGAAGAGGGCACAATGCATTGCATTTAATATAAATATTCATGAAAAAGAACTATGTGCAGATGATCTTCTTTTTTCTTCCTTGTCTTTTTCATCAAGCCTTTTTTATTGTAAATTTGACCTAAAACGGCCCTTCTTTTTCCCACCACCTTCATTGGACAATGATCAAAGAGATTATAAAAAGCGTTAAATTGTGTGTTAGTCGCTTGTAAAACAAGCGAGGACAAGACAAGACAAGGTCCCTTTTTGATACGACACTTTGCTAGTTGGCTAACAATGGAGGCAGAGATGACTTTTGCACTTCTTCCTGCCTTCTTATAAAAATTATTTGCATCTCTGAAGAATTCCAAATCATGAGAATTTTTTACTAATTAAAATGCACCAGTTTTTGACATGAGCCGAATGAAATCCGGAGAAGTTCTTTGAAAATTAGTTTCATTCTATTAAAAATTATAATTTTTTTTTCTTCATACTAACCTAAGAGGTCAACGCTCAGTTTGACCTTCAGCTTGACTTCAATTTTAAATTTTAAATTTAAATAAAATTGTATAGAAACTTCTCTGCGGTCAACCGCAAAACTGTCCATCAGATCCCACAGAAGGCAAATTTTATTTTTTATCATTTCAAACCCAATGTTCTGTGATGGCATGTGCTATTATTGTTAAGATTTACCGTTTCCAATTTGTAGTTTAGTTCCTTAGTGGCCAACGTCTGCCTGTAAGCTTGGAAATTTATTTCCTGTGCAAATAAACGTCAACTATTCCCTACCCACAAGAATGCTGTAAAAACTTTTGATTTTTACAATGTTGTAAATTATTCCAAATGAGTCTCTTCCTCCCCCGTGCTCATCTTTTGGTTTGAATTATTAAAGCTACGAGGTGTATCCTTCCATTGGCAAAGCGAAACAATGTGCACGTCTTCGTATTTTCAAACTTTCCCGCCTCTGTTTTGAACTCTCCGGCTCTGTCCATCCCCTTGACTCCCGAAGACTGAAGTTTACGAGACGGGACGGGGCGGGAACGGATTAAGATTTTCCTTTTTCCCCAAAACACTAAAAGTCATCTTACCAGATATCTTCGCAGGAATCCTGTTGTGGAAGCTGCGATTGATGATGGAATGCTGCTGCCTAGGCTGGCGCTGGGAGGATGCAATACAAAAAGTACAAAAAATGGAGCAAGAAGTAGCTTTGTGTTTTGTTCTTAATGGGTTCAACATTTTGTCCAACCCACTTTCAGTCCCTGCTGGGCTCCGGAGCTAAGGCTCGTATTAATCAGTAGCATTTGTCTAACTCAAATAATTCCGACTCTGTAATTAGGCTCATCAAGGGTCGTGGTCGCCAGGAGGCAAAAGGTCAAGGGATCAACAGTCAGTTTCTTTCTCACACACCTGAAGAAATGAAAATGAAAATGAAATCATACTGCCCACAAAACCAGTCCAAGAAAATCAAACCTCCTTTAGATAATCCCAAGGAACGTTCTTTATCCAAAGATGATCTCAGAAACAAAAGGAAACGTGTGAAACCTCTACAAACTTTACAAAGTAAAGGGTGAGCCCCACGCCTCCAATTCGAAACCTGCAATTATCTGCCGCCAGGATCTTGCCGATGGAGTCTTGCCTTGCCCCTTGTTGCTTTCTCCACTTTCACACTTTTTTGGGGGAAATGGATGGGGATGCATGAACCACAATTTGTGGTTGAGGGAAGTGAGAACAATAAAGTTGAATTCTAATTAGGAAAAGGGCTTGCCTTTTCTGCTCTAAGAGTGAAAGTGTCAGCAATTCCAATGGGATCCACTTCCCTCGGAATTAAATTGTCTCTGTTATCATGTATGGGGGAACAAGGAAGCCCCTCAGCTTCCTACCTCCAATTCATTCCCGCCTTCCTAATCAGATTTCCTCCATCAGAACAAGGTTTTCTGGAGACAAATGGAAGTGGTGTTGTTGTTCCCCACATTCATTTCCTACAGTCAATTCAATGGAGAAAGGAGGCGAGGAGGGGTAAATAGAAAATAGGGCAGAGAGGGACAGATTGTTTAACACGACCAAGGAGACAAAGACATTTGGAGACAATAACACTTTCACTCTCCTATCTTTCCAGATCCAAAGGGTTGACATGGAGATCAAAAGGAAAAACCTTGGCGAGGATGATGACAGGATGCCTCCGTGACATAGGAACTTATACCACCTCAAACATTCTGTTCTACATGGTCACACTCCTCCATTGTCTTTCCTTGATTAAAAAAAGTTGATTAAAAAGGGAGCTATACTAGAAGATCAAATGAAACTCGTCCCAACAGTTCATCAATAAAAATGGAAGCAGGAAGCCATCCGGTGTTTTCCAGACGAATCGGTTCACAAGAACTTTCAAAATCGGGGCTCGGATCCCATCGGCTCATCGGAAATTCGAAAAGACGGAATCCGGAAATCTTCGGCTTGCATCGGAAGTTGAATTCAAAATTCTTTTTGTTCTTGACGTTTGGAAACATTTAATTCCCTCCAATTTTTTTTAGATCCAAGGACGAACGAAGGCGGGAAATAATGGATGCGTTCCACCTGTAAATTGTAATCGGTTAATTCGTTAATAAATAGGAATGATCTTGTGGTCCTCTATCATCAATTCCTTTCATGATTGTTGGGATTTGAGCCTCCCTTCCTAAGAATCTGGGAGTTGCAAAATACTACTCTTGGCTTGGAAAGGTCAGGCTTGATCATCCTCCATGAACATCCTCAACGTTTATCTAAATTCTAACTTCCAGAAAATTCAAAAACTGGCCGTGTAGTTATTAAAATGAAATTAAAGGTTTCGAGGGTATTATTTCAAACAACACTGTCGCCACTAACAACGCAAAGGGATGGAACAAAGGGACCTTTACCTCCATTACAAATTTTACAAAGGCAAGCTAATAAATATATACTTTGTTAAGCTGCACTTTTCTACTGGACCTTTATAATCTCATAGAGTACCACGTAACAATCACTGATTCCTCCTGTACTAAGGGCTCAAATTAAATCAGAAATTGGAAAATGGGGTAAACGTTTGATTATTTTGGGGCTAAAAAGGGAGAAAATAAAAGAAGTGGATGGGGGAAGATTAGACTTAATTTCCGTCTGTGGTGGATGGATGGATGTCGATCTCAGTGCTCATCTTTCCCTCTTTTTACCCAAAGGTTTCACAGATCATAAATAAAAAGATGAGGAGGGATGAGTCAGACAGGCAGGAGGGAAGCTTGGGACACCACAAGAAGGCACTTGTTGGAACTCACTTTATTTATGGAATGAGAATTCATGTTGGACAGGAACAAAAAAAATCAAATTCAATGCATAAAGTTAGACAGAAAGAAGGAGATAAGTTTTTTCTCCCTTCGCTCGTGTCTTATTTGAAAGTTGGCGGTGAAAGTGCGATAAAAATTGGAAATGGAAGAGTAAGTAAGTTTGTAGGAGTTGAACTTTGGGGGAGGGGGTGTAGATGCCTCCGACCAAAGTTGTCTTTCATTTTTTACTTTTTAAACCGGAACAACATTGGAAAAAATGAAAATGGAGAGGAGTTCACACAGGAAAGGAGGAAATGGAAAAAGTAGATTTCTCCTTTGCCTAACTTTTTTTTGTGGTGAAAAGTGGGTAGAAAGTGAGCAAGGGGTGAATGAAAGTAAAAAGAAAATCTGAATGGAAATAAAATCCATGCAACTGGGCAGAGAGTGTAGGGAAAGAGGTAAAAAGAGATTCAATCATTGATTTCAAATTCAATCAAATCCCAGTTTTTGGTTTCTTTTATAAAGTTGAGTGACGGCGGTTGGTTTCGCGTGTTCCGAATTCTAAAAAAAAACGTTAACTTTACCCAACAAGGCTTGCACGAGTGCACGATTTTCCGCACGCAAAGCTCTTTTCCTAAAAATCCAAATTTTCTCAGCGGCATTCTTTTTTCTTAAAATTTTTGGAAAAAGGGAAATAAATCTTACAATTCGGAGATAGTTTATGTAGCTCAAAATCCAGCGGCCTTTTAGTTTTTTAAAAGAAAGTTACAACTGGACATTTTTGGATTCTCTCCAGTTTTTTCTCATTTCTTGAATCTTCATTATTTTATGTAATAGTTATTGATTTTGTTTCAAACTTTTCCTTTTTCAAGTTTTCTTTCAAGTTTATTTGTGACCAGTTAATGGGAATATTTTGAGAATTTTGGCACTTTTTACATTGTCTGTGAGTTAAAGTCAATATTTGTATATAAAAAAATCTTCCAATTGTTTTTTTTAATTTAAATTGATTATTTCAAAAATGTTGCCATTTATCCACATTTTTGTAAAACTTGGATAAAGGTTTTACAAAAGTTTGCCAATGTTTCTGTCCTCTAAATGTTAAAGTAATTTTTTTTCCTAATTTTCCGTAGGTACTTCTGTTTCTTACTTTCCGATGTTACTGCCGAAAATGTTAAAAATGAAATTTCTATGAATTCTCATTGTTTTTCTCCTGTAGTATTCAATTTTTTGAAAGATGTATATGTTACACCCAAAGCCCGAAATAGCCACACCTAGGTGTGGGTTAGGTTTAAAAGGGCCACAGCTAGTTGT
>JAQIWD010001497.1:0-12232 GCA_034694825.1 Anurida granaria | reverse complement strand
TTCCGGTTCTACTAATAAAACTGGGAGGGGGAAGGGAAAGATGCTCAAAGGAAAGCAAAATAGAATTGGGGAGGGAAGTCGCTGGCTAAGCAACTCTTGACATTTCTCTGTAATCGCATTTTAGGAAAAGACAATAAATGGAATGAATTGAAAAAGACTTGATGAGAGTTTGGTCAAAACAAGCTTTCGCCTTTCCAGAAACAGAATCAAAGGGTTTTGTGAACTCTTTCCGACTTGTTAAATTGTCTCATTCTGGAGAATGCGCCATTTGTATGCGGTCCGGAATGAGTTCCTTCACTTCAGGTTAGCTGCCCCCACCGTAAACAGGGGGAAAATACAAGGTGGATCAATCCTAAATTCTCACCAATCCGAACATGTGTGTTCCATTTTGACACCACTGCCAAAGTGTTTTCTTTTATTTCCCTTTAAAATGCAAATCCGTGCGTGGAAAGGAAGGAAGAAAGGAGACTGGAATTGCATGGACCAAGGTGAGAGAATAAAAAGAACTTACAGACTGGATTCTGCTTAGCAAGATTCTGGAGTTGGTGAAAGACGGCAGGTGCGGGTGGATCCGGAAGTAGAGCACTTCTGCCTTTATTATTTCCCTGGAGATTATAAATAAAAAACGGAGGGTTTAACGAGACTATTACTTTTGAGTGCAAATATGAAATGCAATAAAGAGATAATCAAATTATAAACTGGGAATTACAATAAACCCCACACACCATAACTTTCTCCATCACACACAAAGGAAACAGACACGTCAACTGAAATTATCCTTTCTCCTCCTTCGTCTTTTCTTATGGTGAAGGATAAGGGAAAACACTGTCTTTGGTAACCACAACACGAATGTCCCAGTAGCATTCCCTTAATCCCCCAGTCTTGTCCCAGTGGTTAACATCTCCATCTAACCTCATTTTATAGCTTTCTTCTCCAGTAAAAACATCCAAATCTTCTCCAGCACAACAAATTTGGAAGTCTTTTAAAGTTAATGAAGAGTTATTACACACCGGAGTCTACGCAATTAAAAACAATAGGACTGAAACGCTCCATTCTTACACATTAATTTACAAGCTAAGCTAGTGGCATTGTTTTGAGTAAAATTTAAGAGAAAAAACATGATTACAGAAATTATCTACACAGAATACTTAGCGAAAAACATTTTAAAGTTTTAGCATTTTTGAGAATTGTCAAAAAGTTACCAAAGTGTTCCCAAAAATTGCTATTGTGTTGTCAAAAATTGATTCAAAACAACTAATTAAATGTTCTTTCACACAAGTTTCAGAAATTTTGTAGTTCAAAAAATGGCATGAGAAATTATTCAACTAAATTATTGTAAAAAAAACTGCAGAAAAACTATTTTCAAAAATATCGTCAAGTTTTCCAAAATTTTGCCCATTTCCTTACCCCGTCGTTAAGAAGTTTGAGGTACAAGTTGATTGCTCTGACGCCAGGGATATAATACGCAATTCTGATTCGTCGTCCATGTAGAATGTATCCATTGAGACTCTGCTGCGTTTTTTCCGCTTCGTCCTCTCCTAGAAATTCTACGAGGCCCCAATCCTGTGGACATCCATTCTTCAAGGCGATCTGTAAATCAAAAATACATTTTCACCTTATTTCATATTTTGCAAAATTTTTGCAACATCTCAAATTCGTGGTAGTTTCTGTTGCCTTTGTTTCTCCTAAGCTTTTTGTTCCACATGGAGGGAATTGATTGATTGCGAATGGCAAAGAAAGCCCTCAATCTTTTTTATAAATGTTTCCGAGTAAACTAAGAAAAGAACAAAGTGGAGAAAATCTTTGGCATTTCCTGTTGTGTCTTATGTTTGGAATTGTTTTTTAAGACTGTCGTTTCTCTCCCGCATTCGGGGGCATTTACGGAGGTGTTTTCTTCCGATATGACTCCGATGGGGGAAAAGTCAAAACTAAAAATAGTCTTTCTCCCTTGTTCTCTATAGTGAGTGGCCGCAGTGGTGGCTGTAGCGGTGGTAGTGGGACTTAACTTGTCTTCTAACGGCTACGTGACGTTTCGGGGATGAACAAACACGTACGCCACCGGGTTTAACTACTCACTACCCCGTTCTTACTTTTTTCTTTTCGAAAATTTTAAACCTTAACCCATATTTACTAAGACCCGAAAAACCAAGTCAACCGACAACCTCATCCTCGCGTCCCACAAACTGAAATCAACTAAAAAAAATAATGAAAGCACACGGCGGCGGGTTTGGCACGGAAAAACAGTCGACGTGTTTGTCTCTTTTGTCTTTATTTTTGACATGAGTCAAGTCGGATGGAGGAGAATAATGGGAAAACAAAATTTCTGCCAAACTTTCATTCCACTCCGCCGTAATTAGGAGCCAACAAGGAGATACTTTGTTCCTAAATTCGCAAATTTGCTGCAAAAATCTTCTTCCTTTACCTGGCAATAGGGTGGGTTGACAACAGTGCTAAAAATGCGCCTAAACTCTCCCATGTTCCGATAGTTTGCGGGTAATTGATCAACGTAGAGGCACTTCGAATGGAGGGATCTGAGGGTAATATGACTAGAATCAAGCCAATCGCAGACGGCCGTACTGTCCAGAATTTGTATCCCATCCAGTGCGTTTTTGGCTTGGAGCGCCGCTTCTTTGGTCACATATTCCACGAATCCATAACCCTTGCTTTCACCTGTTGGAAATAAAAAAAAGAGGGAACATTTGAATGTGTTTGCTGTTTGGGAGCCATTCAAGAGGCGCCTAATGGTGTATTATTCTGACAATGTACAAGTACAGACCTGTTCGTTGACTAATCATGAGGAAGCATCGCTTAACTTCCCCGTAGGCTCCAACGAGGGCGGTGAACTGTTGTTCATTATGAGACAGAGGGAGACGACCCACGCAAAGGAGCATTTCTGTAGGTGAGGGAACAATTGTGACACGTTGACCCCGGATTGTAAACATGGCATTCCGGTCCCAATCCTCCAAAACCTGTTTGGGAATTAGCAGAAGCCCACAGGTAAAATTAATTAATTCACATTAATACTGTAGAGAATGAGGATCCAACACCTGAACGGAGTAATCGTTAACTGACTAATTTATTAATTGATTAATGGTGTATTAATTGTACCTCTGGAGATGCAAGGGCAACCCGTCCTGACCCCGCTTGAATCCCGATTGATTGAATCTCCCATTTCCCCAAAATTTCTCGGAGTTCCTATAAAATTTCAAAAAAGACGGGTTAATTATTTAGTTTACATAAAATGGTTTGAGAGGGAAGTTCGAAAAACTTCCGTCGAATCGACCTCCTTTTCCTTAAGACTTTTCTACTCTCCAGGACTTAGGGGGCAGAAAAGTTGGAGGGGGACGAGGGGGGAAATCTACTTTTCTTTCCAAAGCCCATCATAACGAGTTTTCAAATTATGTTGTCATCATTCTAGATTTCTAGAGTCTAGTGTTCTAAGAATTTTCGATCAAAATATTAATATGATACTCAGATATGAAGTATAGAAATTGTGGATTTCAGAACAACGAGTAGGACGCCCGTGATCTTTCCCCTTTCCCCCAAAGTCTCAACTTTCTCCACGAATTTACTTTCTCCGCGATGGAAAGTTCTCGACAACCATAGGATTCCGCATTTGATTCAGCGTGATTCTGGGAATCACGTGGTTATTAATGTCAGCCAAGTAAAGTTCCACTTCCACTTGTAGAAAAAGGCCTAGGCGAGATGAAAGTGTCACCTAGTGTTATATAACTTGAAATTCTGACGAGATGAGTTTGTAACTCTGCTCGAGTTGAAACGTACTTGAGATCACATCACTTCCAACTTCCAATCTACAGGAATTGTAATACAATCTGAAAGTAAAGGGAAGTAACTATTAGAATTCTTTTCCAACACGGGGAAAAGACTTCCGATGTCGTTTCCAATGAGGATACTCCACGGCGGATCAATTTAATATCATCTTTATGAATTTGGATATGTAACCATATACACGGGATGGGTAAGGGACTGGCTTCCTTTCTCCAGCAAGAAAAAAAAACGAACCAACCCACTTTCCAATTTTCTGATAAAAATGTCAAAAAGAAACTTTCTCGGAGTCTCTTTTGAGAACATTTTGATTCTCATACATATGATACTTTGTAGAATTTTCTGGTTGATTCAGGATCAAAAGAATCTTTTTATGCGTTCATTCAGCATCGCCACGCAGTTCGTTCTACCTGACATTTTTACAATACGATTTTCAGCCTGTTGGGCCTAGTTAAAGAACTCTGTGGTCATAAACTCAAAGGAAATTTATCCAAATTTTTACACGTCATTGCAATGTTCCTAAAATTTGGTTCTCCTTTTTCATCATTTTATAAAAAACGTCCAAGTTTTGAATAATTTTTTTCTTACACAGCTTCATTTTAACTCATTTTTTCAGAAGTTTTCCTAATTTATGTAAAAAAAAATTTCATAAATTTTCCCCGATCTTTTTTTTAGACTGTCAGAATTAAATTTTCGATTCCCTTCAAAACTTTCCAGGAGAGGAAAGGGAAGGGCTGAGAATGAACTCTTTGCTGCCTGATTGGATTTTGGACTCTTAAGTAGGAAGCGCTACATTGGAAATGCATTTAAGTTGAAGGATTTCGCGAGCACTCTCCCAAATGAATTTCTTCCTGTTTTTGCTTTCTCCAGTGGAAGTCAGGAGGGGAAGTGAAAGTCAAGCGAAAAGGGGAAAGGAACCTTGGAAAATAAGGAAAAGTTATTAATACCCCATTTCCCGCATTAGGTCCACCATTTCTCATTCTTTTGCATAATAATAAACATAATGGGTATCCTGTCCTGTCAATTCCAAATCGTCAAACTTCATTTCCAGTTGCGATTTTAACCTCTTTCCAGTAGGGGCAGGAGTCATCAACGCAAGGACTGCTAGAAATATTCCAAGAGGAAGGACTCAATTTATGAATAAGTTTGAAAGTTAGAAGTATAGGTGGATGGATGGGGTTGTTAATTTCCTTCATCATCCTTGAAATGTCCCTTTCCTGGAGGGATAGAAATGAATGCATGGAGAAATCTCTCACTACTGCACCGCACCCATGAATAGTGTATCAAGTGTTTTAAGACGGTGAACCAAGAACAGAATTAGCCGCGGGCCATGAATGTGCTTTTAAGTGTGTGGATGCGGAGGAGTTCATTCTCATTAATTCACCTGTTCAATGGGATCCAATGAAGAAGGCGTAAAGAGTACACCTTCAAGTAAGAAAAAAACCACAAGGAGATTCTAGGCTTCTTGGAAGGGGTCGACGTCCTCTCGACACGACGGCCAAAGTCATTGCCATATCCCATTTACGAACGACCAGAATTGGCGGGCTGATGCTGGGGAGGAATGAACTTGATTGTTGGACCAAAGACGGGGACGAGACGTAAGACAGGGAGGCGATGACAAGAGATTCCGATTCTGCTCAAGATTATTGCAATTCTCGGGGTTTTTGCAGGGGCTTTGTTATCATTGCGCTCAAATTGAGCTTATCTCTTTATCACTTCCGTCATCCTCCCCATTATTCCATCCACGTCACCGTGGACAGACGACTCTGAATTCCATTTGCCACGCATGAAATTGTGTCTTGGAGTGCGGAATATTCGAAACTGCAGAATCTGCTTGGGGATTTAACAAAGCGCAATCGTCGTCGTTGGTGGGAAATTTCAAAAAATGTGTGTACCAAAAATACAAACTAATGTCTCCAGCGTTCCCCATTTGTATAAGGAGACGAATATAAAAATTCCCCCAGTGAACATTTAACATTTTCAATCGTTTTTCTAACCGGTAACTTTCGGAGTTTTCCAAAATGAAAAGAGTCATAAAGCCACCTGTCCATGACAAGTTAACGGGATTTTGAAAATAATAATAATCCCAACATATTTTTGAATAATGTGCACAAGCGCCATTGCCAGTAGGGACCGCGTGTAAGGATATAAAAGGGGGAAGCTTGGTTTATTTAGAGAATGTCCCCAGAAAAGAGGTTCAAACGTTAATGATTGATTTGATTCCAAAGTAATTACACTAAAAGTGTAAATTATGGCAGTAGAGTTTTGGCACTTGGGGGCTTATTGATATTTCATGAAGTGGGCTGATGATATTTTTATTTCGTTTTCTAAATGTACTTACAACCCCATCCACACATTATTACCAGCCTCCCAATTTTAGGCCTTTTTAATGTGCATTTTTGAAAACTTTCACTGAATCTGTACTCTCCATTTGTACAACAAAATATGAGGCAGACTTCTCGTCGTGTTTATTTTCCTTTTCAAAAAATGGATGACGTTTCAAGAGCACTTTCCAAAAATATTTAGAAGAGGAAAGCAAAATGCGAAGGCTGAGTACATTACATCTGGATGAAATTATGCCAAGTTCCCCTTCATGCCATCTCATCTTCTTTTCCTAATTGCAATTCCCATTTTAATATTCTTACCAGATGTGAGTGAGCCAACTATTTAACTAGAAACTAACCGTAGAAATTATAGAACTTGGCATCTAGGAATTTGGCTTAAAAGTAATTCAAGTTGGGCAACGTTTTTCGGGGTCTACGTTGGGAAAAGCCTAAAAGTAGACCTTCTTCCCTCCGGAGACTACTTCCTAACAAACAAAGAACGTAATCCATCTTCATCCCTTTCCTCCAGAAATGTCACTCACTGGAGGGTTAAATCCAGGAAAGAGAATAATATTTTAGGAACTGGAGTGAAAAGGGGAAAGGTGAAATAAATTAAATTAAATTACCGTTTCCAATTTCTCCAGGTCTTTTTTACCTACTTAACTTTCACTTTATCCCTTTTATTCCGATTTAAGTAGATTTAGGAAGGGAATGTAGAGGATCTCCAAACTTCAAAGCTAATAACAAAATAAAAAAGCGAAGGTTATTCAGTTAAGGAATTGAGGAGTCCACAAACGGAATTCAATTAAAACTTCGATTAACTGCAGAATGTTCTAATAAATATTCCTTTCTTCCGAAATGGAATCAAAGGGTAGCACTCCAGGGCATGGCTAAAATAAATACTTTTCATCCCAACAAATTGTTGGGGAATTAAAGTAGAGATCTTCATCACCCCTTTGTTTTCTTCCTTTGTTCCATCTCATCATCATTAAGCAGTGTTTGAGTGGAATCATTATAATAAGTGCCACGTGCCTCGTTTACATGTGACCTACATTTCCGCAAGGAATTTAAGCGCCAATAATGAGGAGGAAATGAGTTGTTAACTTTCCGGGAGTCTGAGGTTAGTTTGCTGGGATTTTATGGAAGAAAGTTATCGTAAATTCACCGGTAAGAGTGTATGGTCCCTTATTTCTTTCCACTAGTTATTATGGAGCAACTTTTAAGCTTTTTGATGCGTTTTGCAAACTTTTGCCAGGGAGATGCTAAAAATATGTAATACCTATTTTTAGCATCTCGCTGATTTTTGTATTCCGCTTTACGTGTGCGCAATCTAATCACGTGATTCAAAAAACTCTGTGGGTTATAACAAAATAACAATAGGTAGCACTAAAAATGAGTAATTTTCACAGTCTTTCTCCCCTCTGCTCTATAAGGTAAAACGAGATTTTCTATTTGGGTAGGAGGTCAAAGTTCAGGTTCTCAGGATGAATATTGTATTGTTTTAACGCCGTTTGGATGCAGCAGGTAGCAAGTAACTATCGCAAGAATGAAAGTTGTTCTGTTAAGAAATATACTTGTAGTCTGAACTTTAAATCCGAGTAAATACGGTACTCCTGACGAGTTTTTGACGGGAGATAAGAGAAGGTTCATAGCGGGGATGCTGAAATTAAGGCTCTACTTGTTTTTCTATGAAGTTTCTTCCATCCCTTTCCCAAGTAACGGTAGGAAGGGGGGGGGGGGCATATGTTCCTGATGTTCTTCTATTAACAGCCTGTTAGGGACGTCTCTAAACTTTTAACTTTCCCCTTGTGAACATAGAGCCATTTAATTCACTTACACGAGCGGTCCTCGGCCTCTGTTCTAATTAAGTGAAAATGTCAAAGAGAAAGTCACTCTGGAGGGATTGAAGTTTTGATTTAGATTCCAATCGGGAAAGTACATGAACTAACTATAGGCTACTTCCTGGAAGAGGGGGGAGGGGGCGGGTATAAGATTGGAAACTATTTTTATTCTATTTATGTTCAGTGAATTGGATTTTGTTATCCAAATCAGGTGAATCATTCCCTTTTTTTTTTCTTGGAGTGGAAATTAGTGCGGGAGGGTTAGAAGGGAAAGAAGATCAAATAATTACATTAGTACGGTTTCCTACATCTTGTCTTGTCTTTCGTTCTAACCTTCTAGAAACCACAGCACGACTACCACGAGGCAATGGGATGAGAGATGACACTTTCACCTATAAACCAATTACACGCTTCGCAGCAGTCTGCCTACTGTTTTCTCGGAGTTAATGGCACATACGAGGATAAAGATATCAAGCAATCCCCGGGTTCTTGTTCTTATCCGAACCCCTTTTTACGATTTCCTTCCCTTTCTTTTCATCGCAGAGCCAAAAAATGCGACCACCACGCCACCGTCCTTCCTCTACACACTTCCGACCCATCCAATTGTTCTCCATTTTGATTTCCTGCTCAATCCATTCTCTCATAAGCTTACGATGAAGTACACAAAAGAAAAACATCAGAAAGAATTCAATTCTAAAACGCTAAAAATGTCTCAGAGTTAGTAGAAAGGTCAAGAAGTATCCTTAAACTTGTTCAAAATGCAGAATCATGGATCTCTGGATCTCTGAAAAGAGATCCTTCATTTCATTTACTCAATCTAAGTACCGTGTCTACCAGAATCATGATAATCAATAAGTCAAATAAAAACTAACTCGTCTTCAGATATGTCATTAATAATTTTTCAAATGCTTTAAAAATGTTAAAAATATTTCCAAATTTTTGAGGACTCCTTAAAAAGCTTGAAATGGATTAGTGTTTGAAGAATCAAATATGAGTGTAGCCAAACAACTTTTTTTTTGTCGTGCATTTTTCAACATAAATGTAAAGTTGAAAAAAGTAGAGAAAGTTTTGTGGAAATGAGATTTGTAAAGTAGGAGGCGTTCCTGCTTTCCCTTCTTCATAGAAATGAGATGTCAATTCAAACTTTGTGATTCTTCTATGTCGCCGTGTTGAAAAGGTTCTTCTGGGAATGTATGGAATGGTGGAGGAGAAAGGGAAGAGGACTAATCAAATGAAGGAGAGACAGGAGAAAGAAACGTCGTGTGCAAGGATTCCTCCTGTCAATGTGAACTGATTTTGAAAGTAAGAAAGAAATCAACCTCACGAACTTTCCCCGCCTGGTGAAAGTGGAAGCCAGGGAAGATAAAAACTAAAAACAAAGGTGGTGGTCGTGGTTGATTGCTGAGGGAGGGAGGTTGACGGGGACGCTAACTTTATTTCCCTTTTCTGTTTTTAGGTTTCGAAATACGAATACGCAACCTCTCAACTTAGGAAGCAAACGTAAGGAGAAGACATCTACACCACCCGCAGTTCAGACTAAACCTGATTCCAGGAATCCAAAGGTTGAAATTTAACTTTCCCCGCCAACGCCTTCACCAAGTTTCCACACTTTCACTTCTCAATCCTCATTTCACACGCTTTCACTCTACAGGCACACGATTTTTTTCTACGAGTGTAGCTTAGATATTTTGGTAAAAATATACATTCTAATAGAAAGTTGGCAACTTGGTCAAAAATGCGTATTGAATTTCAATCCATTTCCAATTTACCTTAGGTATACCGCTGGAAGAAAGTTTTGTATTGGCTTGAAGAAAACTTTGAAAAATGACAACAAGGCGTGCCGGATTTCTTGAATTTTGTAAATTTGTTTGCGAAATATGGCAACATGGTGAGAAAGAAGTTTTAAACGCCAATACATTTCCGGTTTGGATTAGGAATTCCTGGATGAAAACATGTTAGGTGGTTTCAACGAAATCTTAAAAATGGCAACAGTTCAGAAGATGTTGTAAATTTGGGTGGAAACTTGGCAACATGAGAGAGAGGAGTATTAACTCAATCCCGTTTCATTTTAAATGATGAGTACGGTAGAAGGAAACCACATGCCACTCACTGTTGCTCCAGCCAATCAAAACTTGGCCATAATTAAACTCTTGAGTGGAGTTACTACCAGGGAACGGAGATGGATAGCAATTTCGGTATAAAACCCAGAGGGGGAACAAGGCAAACCCCAAACATTCGAATCTTCCCTCTTTCGCCATTTCCCGAATTTCAGAGTTATTCCATCTGCTTCTCCACTAGTACCATAGTCCACGTCCACTCAAATCAGGCACAGATCCAGAGCGCACACAATCTGATGGTTAGCCCATTCAAACCCCCCCCCCCCCCCAAAGTAAATACAAGCTGTTAAAAGACAATGCTTTGCCTGCGCGGGAGGAAGAGAAAGCAAGACCACTTGTGACCAGAATTTACTTTTACTTTTAGGTCATGTCATGTCCATGCCCACACTTTCCAATAAGTCTTATTCAGCTACATTCCAAACGAAGACCCAATCATCTCATATGTCTATGGGACTAACGAATCAAGTTGTTCCGTCAATGAAAATAAATTTTAATGCCAACTGAAGTACATGTTCCCTTGTATTTTTTGAAGCATCTCTAGTGTTATTACCCGGGTGAACTTTTTATTATTATTATTGGATCCACCTTGACTTTGGATAGACGCCAAATTGCTTGCCTGCTTTCCAGAGGCTCAATGTTTTTGGGAATAATTTTATGACCCATTACAACCCCCCCCCCCCCCCAAGAAAACGGAAACGGGAAGGATTTGGAGACTTTCGTGTCGATTCATAATTCACGTCTCTTCTCCGGGGATTGGGAGGAGGGGTAGTATTGGGAAATGGTGGGTAATAATAATAATCTCTAAAAGATGCTCTAAATTCCAATGCTGGGCTTTTCATCCGAAAAAGTAGTGAAGACGCATACGGTACTCGGATAATCAAAATTACCCTTCTTATCCACTCATATTACTTTCTCCCTCTTTCCCAATACACCTGGGAAGAGGAAATATTGAAACTCGGAGAGAAAAATTAGATAAAATGGAAGAATATTTGGCAAGTATCGGCAGTATACTTGTCGGAGAGGGAAGATAACAGTATAACGTTAAATGATCGCAAGACGATGTTTAAATGCTTGATGCTTTGCTTTTATGCTTAAAAATGTTGATGCTTACTGATTAAATGAAATGTTAAATGCCGTTTTAATCATTATCGCAAGTCGCAATTAAACTAGCTCCGCCCCGTTGTGGATTATGCAAAGGCGTCAAAGAAATCCCAGGCGCCCCCCTTCAAAGCCTCCACAGGAATCTCCCATCACTCCTGGAAACGAGGAAGCTTTGAATTTCCTATTACCAACGGGAATAAAAATGGAGATTAGACAAGTACATTTCGCACCAACGGAGAGAAGTGAAAAAATACGAGGGGAAAGTCTCCAAATCCCGTTTCAATTGAGTTCAAAAGGAAACTTTCCCACTTTCCTTTTTAGGTATGTTTGGTTCCTGTAACCCCAGTAGGGATGATTCTTGAGTCTTATTATCCTACCCCGATTTTTTCATTTCATAAAAGAGATCATCATCACTTCAAAAGGTGATGCCGAACTTTTAATTAAGTTAATGCGACGCCCTGAGAAGGGTTGGAGAGGATAAAATTTCAGATTCAAAGAATTTCCAGCGTAAATAGCACAGGAAGAAATGCGAGACGAGAAAGATAGAAATAGTCAGAGATTTTCATGAATTGAAGGAAAAGATTTGAGGATTATGGAAGATTCCGTCCCTTCCTTGATGGCGAATTGAATGATGACGTCCAAATCCGAATCGGATTTCTATTCCCAACAGGCAGCAGAGTACTAATTGAAGCAGTGGGATGATGGAATTTATTAGTCTCCTTACCTTCATTCCTCCTTTCACCGAATAAATTTAGTCAAAATCACCCGCTCATAACAAAGACCCGGGAAAGTAATATCCTCGACCCGACTGCCTGACAGATTCAATTTGCTTTCCCTCATAAAGAAAGCCCATAAATAGTAAAAGTTGCCTAAACGGGGATCCCGGATTTACTAAGAGCAAAGGGGTAAGGGAATATGCCAAGCCTATTAGTACCACAGTATTAAGACTTAAAGCCATAAGAGCCATATTTCATTTCTTCTTTAAAAAAAAAATCAGTAGAAACTGCATAGAAAACCACGAATCGAGGGAAGATGAATTAAAATCAGTAGCAACGGTGTAGAC
>JAQIWD010001496.1:0-12233 GCA_034694825.1 Anurida granaria | reverse complement strand
CTCCCACAATAATCAAAACAAAAGGGTTCAGGTTTCTTAATTATCAGTTTGTTGTTAATAATTGGATTATTTGTTAACTGGCTAGGGAAGTCTTGGATTTACAAATTTTTAGGTTATGACATTCACTTTTTTTTTGTTTTATTGATTACTGACTTCATTTTGAAGTATTAATCTGCTATGTTCCTACTCATTTTAATAATTGGTTCACTTTTGCTCAAGTATTAATTCGAAAATTTTTATTTGGAAGTGCTGAAAATAAAGCCAAAAAATTCTGACGGTACTTAATAAAGACAACAAATGACTGTTGCTCAAATTACCGATCAATCAACAAGCCTTGATTCTGTAAAACTAGCAGGAAACATCGCTTAGCCATTAACCCTAACTAGCGTAGCTGTCCGTGGTTTATAAACGCAGTACTCCCATGTCTTTAATTCTAACTTTTAAAAGTCTGAATAGTTTAATTGCACAGACTTTAAAAAATTTTAAGAGCAACCTGCAAAATAAAAGCCAAAAAATATCTCACTTTTAACCTGTATATCTGTCGAAAGCTTAACCTGAATGTAAACTCGGCAGTAGGTTACACTTCAGGCAGCACTTTGTTAAAATGAAAAATCGTTGTGTAAAAAGTCTCATCAGACCTTGTAGCGTCTGAATTTGATGAATGTTCATCCTGCAATGACCACATGTTCGCCGTATAGCGTCCTCTCTTTGACATGCACTGACCTCGAACATCTGCATGTATTATGCGCAAATACTCCCTTGTGGGGATGTGTTCCTCTGTGAATCCATACGAATATTTGTCATAACTCATCAGCTAATTCGGTTAACGTCTAATGTGGAACTAAAATCCTGATGAATATAAGTATTGTTCATGATGTAAAAACTGAACTTGTGGTTGAAGAAAGGAACATGTATCTCAAATACAAAATTTGGCATATCCGGGTCCATTCACATGTCAAACTTTGATAAAGATGAAACGACGAGGAATTGTTGAACGACGCTGCTGGATGTTTTAAAAAATCGTTTATAAAGAAAACCAGTTTGCAACTTTTATTTCATATCTTTCATTCAATAAATTGGGCCATCGGAGCAGAGTCAGACTTTTCAAAACTTCTTTAAAATGAGACTCTCTATCATTGCAGCATGTTTTCTGGTGGTTGCTCTCGCGTCAATCAAAAGCAGTTCATCTGTAAGTGATTTTTTTTTAATATGTTAATAATGATTATGAATTAAATTACTGAATTTTAGGCCGGGACCGATTGTCCTAACGGACACAAGGATTGCCCTGAAGACGAGTATTGTTACGTTGATAAATGTGAGAAACAATGTAAGACAGATCAAGACTGCAATGGAAGGAAGGACCCAAGCGGAGGGACAAGACCATGCTGTAACACGGCTGAACATGACGATCCGAAAAGGAACAAGCAGTGCGGTGTCAGCCAATCACAATTTGTCTTTATGTGCCGACGATTGTAAGAAATTTTGGTTAAAGCATTTATAAAGAAATAATATATTTTGAGTTAGAGATTTTTAACTCAATTATATTTTTGGCAATTGAATGGTTTTCGAATTAAAATGTCAGAGGCTCCATATAAATAAAACTCGAATCATAAACTCAGGTTAGGTTAGGAGTCAAACGATTTGGACCAAATTTGGAATCTTCTGCTTGGTGTTTGGTGTTAAAATCCATTAAAATTCTCATTCCATAAAATGTTTATTCTTTGCAAAAGTTGGCACAAAGAAGTAACGTTTTGTAATACGCTGTCCTACAATTCAAATTTTGGTAATTTTTGAGATTCCAGAAACTAAAAACTTATTTATCCAAAATGTGACAAAGAAAACCGCGGAACCTATGGAATTTTCGAATTGGAAATAGTTTCGATGAGTTTCGTTTTCTAATAACTTCGTCATACGAATTGGTTTTGGAATTTAACGGAGGCTATTTTCATGAAAATGAAAATATTTAATGAATTATTATCGGCGTCATGTCGCCAGCGTTTTTTTTTTGCGGGTTTCATCGGGGCATGTGATCCTGGCTTTCCCAAAATATGCAATTTCCCTCGAAGCATGCTGATTACTGGCGGTTCAATTGATAAGCTTTAATTTTTTTAATTAGCTCCTACTCTAAAATGAAAACATCCGCTGCACCCCTTACCGCCTTCACTGTTGGCAAAGAAATTTTAATAAAACTATTCATAATTCACAAATTAATTCTGCATATACACTTCGTATTTGAATTGATGCATTTTAGAATGGACGGAAGCGGAGTTGCAATTGTTTTAACTCTTAGACTTATGTAAGCTCATCACCATACTTAACATTAAGCTTGGTAGTTCTAAATCAACTTTACATGAAGTTTTCTAGTGCCCCATATTAATTTGTTTATGAACAATTATTTTAACCAAAGACAACACAAATTGTCAGCCCTATTTGGAGTTCGCCCAATGTGTTTTTGGTGTGAACATATGAACGTTTTTGACCCTTCTGCCGTGAATGGCTGCTTCAATCAAATTCCAGGCGTTGGTCAACTATTTTAAATTTTACAAGCATCCACAGGAACTCTTGGTGGGGGTAATGGTGGGATATTGCATCAAAATTTTTGGGACGGATGAACGGAGCTGGGCGGATGAAGTAAACGATAATTTAAGGGTCAGCTATACTCGTTTGAATTTTTTGGCGTTAGCGGGGTCGCCGATTGTGGGATTGGCGGATTGTGTGCGAGAGTCAAGGGAGGAAGCTGGTGGTTGCTTGAAAAAGAGACGTAGACAGCTGCCTTTGATGTGGAGAAGAGAAAGAGACGCTCACTCACATCACCCCAGCTCAAACCACTCGTTTCTCCCGCCTGGTCTTTCCCATTGACCTTCACTACAATCAATCAATTGACTTCAAAAATCTAAAGATCTGTAAAGATCCATCTTTACCCATCAAATAAATGAATATCCCACCCTGCAGCCCAATAGCAACAGTGTGATACTCGCCGTATTTTGATAAAATGATGTAAATATATATGGGAAACAGTTTTATCTACAAAAACATGCGAAAACGTATTTATCGAATCTTCGTGCCAAGCGGCCTAGCGAATTTGGAATAAATTGAGTGTGAAAATGTCAGACAACTGGTGAAGAAAATTCTCAAAATTTTTGAAAAAAATCGAACTGCAGGTTAAATTTAAGTATAGTGAGTTTTGTGTCGGATTTTGTGAATTTGGAACTAATGGTTTTGGCATGAGTGAGAAGAGTTTTTCCATTTCTTTGGAAGAGAAAAACTCATCCTCAACAGCGTTCATTGTACCTTAATCGGAAGTCGGTTTACCATGCAGCAATTCTTAAGCAACCGGGTTGACCTGTAATAAATAACTTTTTCGCCGCAACCTCTTGACCGCAGTCCATGATGATGAAATCTAAAATCCTATCAGGCCTAATATACGAAGCAGGCGTAATCTACACCTGATAACATTGGTTATCTCGGCCCGATAAAACATTACGTTGTTCCAACATCTCCTGTCTTTTTTGTTACTACCATTATTACCGAACGCCAAAAAATTGAGGCATCCATTTGTGGATGGACTATTACTGTACTGTACTAGTAACTATTTTATTTCTGGTTTCTTAGTTCTGAGTTTAAAGTACACTTAAAGTTGTGCGATTGTAAGTATTGTTTCAAATCAACAATTTTGGACGAGGAGAATCAGAGTCAGGCGAAGAAACCGCAATCATCCAAAAGCATCGCATGACTCCGAAAAGTCGGATGGGGTCAAGCATTTACAGAAAAGAAGAATGTCCGCCCGTAGCACAGGTGAAATCTTGTTTGTCATTGTAGTAAACTTGGTTGCGTCTCCTTTTGTCATTTCATTATTGTCTCCAATAAGCGAATCACACTTGACCTTAATAATTAACAAAATGTATTTGTTCATATTTTATTGCAGGCAATAAGTTTAGCGAAAGCAATCAATGGGGAGGAAAATGCCGTAAAGGAGAAACATATTCGAAGTAAGTTTGAGGATGCTACCTAAGTCTGTATTACCATTAATCTTAAGCTGGTTATACAATAAAGCGTTCAATGTGATGAGAAAAACGGTTATTTCGGAACCAGTACGTTTCTTTTAACAACTTTTTCGTGATGTGGAGCCCTAACGCGTTTAGGAATTCAGTTTTACTGAATTTCCGGCCCATTTTTCTGCTTTTAAACTTTAGAATTGTGACCAACGTTTTACTGATTCTAGATACAATTATTGGAACATATCAGGAGAGAGGTGCGAAAAGGTTTTGGGAGTTCGTACATCGGATTCCACTCAAGGAGAATCCGATTCTCTGTTGGAAGTTTTGTCATGTGCTTCATAAGGTGAATAATCGCATAATCCGTTCATAAGTAGTTGCTTCGTGCTATTATTATACTATATATGAGTTATTGTTTATTGCGTTGCCAGAGCTTATAGCTGATGTAAATGTGCTATCATTATTGGAGTTAAACACTCGATTTTAAAATTTCACACTTTATTCGGCTCCCTAGTTTGGGGAGGTGCTTAACTTTTTTTTCGTATTTTTTGGCGCGAAATGAGTGGATTTCCACTTTATCAGGAGTTTTGGTACTTATGAGGGAAAGAGTTCCCATTGATCTCTTATGCTCCTATTAGACTAGCGAAACTTTTGTGGAATTTTTCAGAAACCCTGCAAAAACTTGCCGCAAAAAAACTGCGTGAAAAAAAAATTTCAACTGTTTTGAAAAAAGTTTCGCAGGTGTATCACATTAGCGCAATTTTGTTCCGCAAGTTTTTAGGTGTGTAGGCCCCTGCTCCGCATCTCACTCACCCCCTTTCCAAAACACACGCGGTTTGCAACCGCGTGCAAACAAAAGTTTTCACAAAAGTTGCAGGCAACTTGGAAAAAAATTGCAATCTGTTCCATTCCTTGCAACTTTTTTCAGAATCCTTGCAACTTTTTTCGGAAAGGAAAATTGCAATTATCAGAAACTCTGGAAAATATTTCACTTTTTCCAGAGCGATCACACTATTGACCCGCAACTTTTTGCAAGGATGCTGAAAAATTGAAAAAAGTTTCGCTAGTCTAATAGGAGCATTATGGGAATAAACTTTCCAATTGAAAAACGCTGGTATGAACTTCGAGGTCATGTCATCTCATCCAGCACCTCATCCGTAATTCAGTGCGCTCTCCAAATTTTATCCGGATATTTTTTCAAAATTCTCAATAGTTTCGGAGATAACGAAGTGTGAAAAAAGGGACATAAGAAAAAATGGTAATTTTCTCCCCAATAAGTTCCTTTCTCAAAACTCATTTGTTTCTGCTCCTCCCACTATTCAGCCGATATTCGGCCGAATATCATTTACCTAGGAAGTGTTTTTTTAATTGCACAAGTCTCTCAAGCGAGATGACTCACAGGAGATAACCAATAGTTTTAGGGTTAGAATTAAACCCACTGCCTAAAAATGGGAGATTGCGGCTAAATTCATTAAAGTCACTTTACTAATTCCTTTTATTTGGCCGATTACTATGATTCCAAATCCCATGACACTCAATAATTGAATAATAAAAAGGATTCTTTTCAGAGATTTTATAATTAAAATTAAAGGTAAAAATTGGAGAGTATAAAATAAAAAAGTGAAAGGAACGTTATAAATTAAAAATTCCCCGCTGGAAGAGTTCCCAGAATTGCTGCAGCAGTTTTTTGTTTGATGGCTAGGGAGATCTTCTGCTTCAGAAGGAACGTTTTGACCGTGAACCACCAGTAGCTTAGCTCTTCAAACGTTCGTCCGAAGCATCAATGAACCTGGCATCATCCAACCCATATACACACGCAAAGTTCAATGGCAAGGGAACAAGAATTGGTCTTCCAAAAACGAGTGCCTCCGCTTCTTCTCGACTTCACGGACGCAAGCAGCAGCTCCACTTAACGTTGCACAATTACGTTGACATAACATAATTTAGATCTGGTAACTGCGGATTTCTGTAGGAAAAATTTGTTTAGAATGAATTTAGAAGCGGATAGCATTCCATTACATTTCCTAGAAAAACGCTTTACTATTAACCACTGACCACCACTGACATTACCAACTTGACCATGAAAGAAGTAGTAACGAGAATAATTAATTATTATGAGCATGCTTTTTTGTTAATTAGGTTTTACGGGAAGGACACGAAGGAGTACTGCGGGATTCCCAAAGGTACAAGCCTTTACTCATCGAGCATGGCCGATTCTGGGTGAGCCACTTCTAAAGAACCGCGGCCGCGTTTCTCCATTTTCTCCATCATCATGATGAATCTCAGGTCCGTTTGAATGGAATAATTTTGGTTTCTATTGTAGGGTCACATGAATACAGGCGGGTATGGGGAGCTGGTTAATCTCTACTGTGCCCTCCTTGTCACCAAGTTATATTTCCACATGAAAAATTTCCGTATCCCAGGACATTTGTCAATGAATGAGCACATCATTATAGAAGGCACTGGAGGAACTGAAGATGCGCTGTATGGATTTTAAGTCAGATATTATTTGATTGACTGATCTCTATGATCAGTATGAATATACGTGACATATTCTTTCGTTTAAAATTACCAGATTTTCGCTGGCCCTAGAGATGTTCGACAATTTGGATTGTATCGTTCAACTTCAAGCCCATGGTAAATGGATCAGGTTAACTGAAACGACAAAGGGGAAACTATTTAAAATGCAGCAAAAAAGACTAAATGACAAGCTAACCAAAATCTATTCATTGTAGTTTTTAAGACGATTGAATCTTCAAAACAATCTTGGATGACAAATTCGGGACAGTGTAGGCTACAGCCTTTAATTCCTTGCATTCAAGACTCAATGCTCCTTTACGATTATGTAACAAAAATTATGTTCCGGCTCCATGCAAGTAGGTTATTTGAGGAATACTGTTTTGTAGCTGTAAAAGATATACCGTCTGTGTGTTTTTGCAGAGTTGTCCCCTGACCTTCTCGAAGACCACAGGGATCGCTTTTTGAAAATGTTCAAAGGTCTGCAGAAATTTTATGAGAAAACAATGAGCCTCCAGTACTTTAGGAATCTAATCGAAATTCGCCATTTACCAATGGTAATTAAGTCTACATTCGAATTCAAATACAAACGACATTTAAATTTAATGCTTTAAAGTTCAACGTTTTGCTTTAAGTACGCACCGAATTTCTTGGTTCAATCGGAATTACGAAACAATCAACCTAGTAGAGTCAGCGTCACCGTTCTCAACGAGTCCGTGAATCAAGCGCATACTATTTCAAAGCATTTGGTCACCCTTAATGGCTCAAGTTCACCGGTCCCTGATCCACCAGGGGACATGGCTCTCTACCTGGAAAAGTAAATTTTAATGCGTTCCTATTAGTGAAAACCTAAACCTGAAAAACTAAATTATTCTATTTCCCTTGTTCAGAGACCGACAAGTGAAGGAACTGGAGTATGAAGTTGAAAGATTAAAGTTGGAATTTGAGCGATTGAAGATGCAAGCAAGCGCACGGTTTCAACAGCTACAGCTTGAAATATCGGAACAGAAGCAGGAATTAGTCCTCAAGGTATTCTCGCAAAACCAGGTTCTATTATATACCAGGGTAATAATGAGTGCGGGTTCTAAAATCTAATCATTCTAATTTTTGTTACAGACGCAAGAACTAGCAGAGAAGGAAGAATGCATAAAAAAATTGGAACAGCACTAGTGCAAGGTGCCTTTGGATATTATTCAGTCTTTATGTAAAAATTGAAGGTGCGCTATTTAAACTTTGATCGCCTTGACGGGCATTAGGAATACGGCCGCAACCCCGTTTGAATATTCTTTAGAACTAGATAGTGCGCGTCGGACCACGCGATTGTAGAATTATCCTTGGCTCGCTCGTTTCGTTCGCCCGCCTTCCTCCAAAGTTTAGTTCCAAATGCCTAAACTTGTTTCTTGCAAATTCCCAACTCTGTTTTGTTTGAGTAATGGGAGTAAGTAAGTTCTAGTACAATGATGAGGAAAAGTTTTTTAGGATTTTTAAATTTGGCGCAAGTGCTTCGCGAAATTTAGTCACTCGTGGTTTCTATTGAATCAGAATTGGGTCCGTGTTTGATTTTATTTTCGACGCATCTGACGTAACAAAAAAATTGTATTGAGGTATATTGTAAAAGAAATACAAGGACATATCTGGATTCCTTATTTCAAAATTCTGCGTTGTACTAAGAACAGTTGTTAGTCGTACCCAGTGAAATAACTTTTGTGCGCTCACATATGTTTTTCAGAACAATAGGACAACAAATATTTAGGATAATATTAAAAATGTCCACAAAACATCCAACAAACAACGACGAACACAAGTTCCAGCCGCCCGCTCTCTTGTAAAAAGATGAAGGGGTTAAGTGCCTACCCAGTTGACTTCCCCTAGAGGTCCGAATAAATGAAACAGGAACAGCAGCGATAATCGGACAATTTACTTTACTTTAAACTTTATTCCAATTCCTATGTTCCAATGAGTCAACTGAGAAAAGGAGTTCCACTCCGTGTCTTCTAAATTGTGACTAACTCTCCACAAGGAGACTCTTCCCTTTTTTATACCAATATAGCCTAATCATTGAGGTCCGTAATGGTGCGCATGTAGTTCTTATGGGTCTAACGCTTGGTGCGCTACCTCCAGACCAGGCAAAAGAGGAACTCCATTTACTCCGCCTAGTGACATGGCCAAATTTGGACGTCTGCAGTTCAGAAACTAGACTAGCTAACACCAAAGTTCTAGTGAGAGAAATGTGGGGAAAACGCTCTAGATTCCAACCCTAATTTTTAAAAAAATTTAGCACTAACGGTTTTTGAGAAAAACTTGAGAGAAGAGATGGGGGATTCAGCATGAGAGTTTACACGTGTTTTTTTTTGTTTGCACCCCAAAGGGTGGGGAGTCTTTTTCCTATCTCCCCCTTGCAACTCAACTCAATTCAACAGGCCTGTTCCCTACGCGTAATCTTCCAGTTCCGATTCCAATCCAGGTAACCCACAGTGAAAGGAAAAGGGACAATTTCCAATATCTGAATAGTTTTTATTAGTAAACAAAAAGTTTAGCAAGCCACAAGTTATGAATTCAACAATCGTAGCCTTGATTGGTTTAATAACGTTTTTAAAATTGCTAAAATACTTTTAACCATTTTTAAAGTAATTAGGACTTGGGTAATTAATTCAATGACCCACTGGAATTGGTTTTATTTTTATATCATAAACTATGATAAAGAAAATAATTGCCCATATTGGCAAACAAAAAAAATTAATTATGGAGTTTAGTATCTTTTTAGTTAGGTCAGCTGAGTTTGAATTCCGCGTGCCCAGCAGTGCCATCTATTTTAATTTGAAGATTTATTGTTTTCGTCTTCCGGCTTCTGTCTTCCAGCCAATTGCCCGTCTTCTGGTCTTCTGACTTCCGTCTTCAAACAAAATTTTCGTCTTCCGATCTTCCATCTTCCGACTTCCAGCAAGGGTTCCGTCTTCCAGTCCTCCGCCTTCCGTCTTCTGGTCAACTCTGACTCTTCCGATCTTCCGTCTTCACTTCTTCCGGAAGCAGGAAGACGTCTTCGTTGGAAGAGTCTTCCCGAAGACAGTACAAGACTGGTCTTGCCTAGTCCTACCTCACCTGCTCACCCCGCTCCCAGGTTGAGCCAAAACATAGAAATCTTACAATGACGCCCTCCCTGTCATCTTTTTCTACACCTCCTAGCCCTAACACCCTAATACCTCGTAGGAAGGGTCTGATTGTGACAACAAAATGTGATTTGGAAATTCAAGGATTCTATTGCATTTTATTTTACAGATTTCCCATATAAATGTATAGCAACACGAAACTAAAAATTAACATTTACTTCTGGTTGACCAAGGCAGCAAACGCTGTTCCATAGGAGTTTCCTGGTTTAAGCCCGCAGAATCCGCCTATAAATTAAATCTATTTAATTTCAAACCGTATTATTTCTATAAAATATTCAATTTTTTGATCTACCTGCTGTGATTTCATTTACAAGACTTCTGGCCAAGTGTTTGTTGCCAGCGACATCCGGTGAATCCGTCAAAATGTTTTACAGCAACTTATGTTAGTTCTGCAAAAATGCAGGAACTATAATATACAAAAATTGATTCAAAGAGTTAATCATATGGCCAACTAGCTTCCTTCGCGGCAACGACGGGGGGTTTAGGGTGAGTTGTGTGTAGGTGTTTTAGTTTACTTCTGTACTCCTCCGCAACAATTTTTTGTTGGTGCTGGAAAAGTGGAGAAAGTTACCCCACTCAGGCTGGTTGATAGAGTTTTCCGGCCGTGACCAAGCGACACTCTCCCTTTTATAATAATGATTATTATATTGGAAAAGATTTCCTTCCTTACTCTTGGCCTGTTGTACAGCGTCGTCGGATTTTCCAAGGAGTCCTCCAAGGAGTCCATCACAGGAGACACCACTCATGATCAGGAAAATTAAAAATGCGAATGTACACGATGACATCATTTTCACAACCTAAGGAATCTACGATGGAAAAGAGTTCGAATAAAACTACAAAGTTTGACTGTGTGAACCAAATTTGACACAAAGACTATTTATAGCAATATAAACCGATTAGAATCAAATGAAACTGCCATTAAGAAATGGACATAATGAAGTTTTAACATAAAACACTAAAGTACGTGATACCGGAATTTATGTCAAGTATCCCAATGAAATATTGTGTGCTGTTGCACCCAGCCTGTCTTTATTAAGCAGCGGAAGTACTTTATGTTTTCGTCGTGTCTGTTGTCTTCCTGTCTGCGTATGAATAGCTTAGGATCCACTGGACCGATTTCAAATCTGTTTTCAGACATTGGTTCCTTGTAGTCTGATCATGTTAATGTCGTATAATCAGTTTGACCGGAAGTCGCTCTCTTTTCGAGTCAAAGGTCAACGTCAACACTTTCCATCCCTGGTAACGTTTGAAATGAAGTCTTCAAACGTTGTTTGTCTCGTCGAGATAAACCAGTTCTATACAAGTTGCTTGTCGTGAAACCATTTCACTACCACATAAGTTCACAAGTTTAGTACAACAGCGCAGATTCGTAAAAATCGATAAATTCCAGTTTCTGCAGGCAACATTCAATGACGGCAAAATGATGACTTTACTACTGACATTCACCACTTTACGTTAACTTTGAAGCGGATCTTTGGACCGACAGACCGACATCACCGTTCCACTACTAGGTTGCACCCATTTACAACGCTTTATTCACTTTGTATTCAAGAGTATTCGCGGTGCGTTAAGAAATGAAGCCATTAAAATTCCATTAATCATTAATGAAACCTGCACATTATTCAAGCCAAAATTTAAATTGTCGTCAGCCCCATATTTGTGAGACGCGTTTACGCTATAAATCGCCTTCTACCATTTTAACACACCCTACCAGTTTCGCTTGAATATTCAATGTTACCTTCGGCTGACAATACAAAGGATTTGTAAAACACGTTTTCATTAAACTAAAATAGAAATTATTGTCTTACAGCAGGAAACGCACTCGCCTATTTTAATTAGGCTATCAAGATTTTTGTAAAAATTACACTAAACCGCAAAAGGAATGTGGTTCTAACTAGGAAAAATCACAACCCCATTTTTATTGAAAAGTTTTATCATTCAACAAATCGGCAAACCAGGCGAATTCGCCAATGTAAGTCCTCCTCCTCCCAAGTCCTCCTTCCTTGGATCAAGAAGTCGAAGGAAAAGCATCGGCTTTCATTTCTTCCAATCAACTTTTCCAGCTTTCCACCTGAAATTGTTTAAATTTTGAATGAATTAGATCTCGCCGTGAGCCTAGGAGGACTTCAGGCAACTTCACAATCATTGGCCACAGATTTGGAGTGGCATAAGAGTAGAATTTTGTTCAATCAAGGGGCACTGGTGGATTGGCATAAACTTCCTTGGAATTCTTTCCGGGCAGGATTCCAGGGACGATAATAAATTCCATGTCGGGCGTCATTAATGGCTGCAAGTAGAATCATTGTCCATGGTGAAGGCGGCTTTATAGTCAGGTTGGCCCTAGGTCAATCGAAGGTCAAAGTCATATATAAGTGGCCCAAATGACGTTTGCAATTGTGCTGGAACAAAAATAAGGGATCCAAATAAATTAAAGGCTAGAAGAACCTAAAGCAATACCGAAGTGTCTGTCTATGATTAATAAACCGGACTAAGTCCGTGGGTGCAACCAAGTACCGTCAGTGATGCTGTGAATTAATGTCGATGAAAATGTGGC
>JAQIWD010001495.1:0-12241 GCA_034694825.1 Anurida granaria | reverse complement strand
TTGAGTGGTGCCCAAACGGGTTGGGATTTCTGTCGCAGGATTTAGGAAGGTTTTTTCGTTTTTGGGACCACAGTACAATGACGAGGGCAGCTTAAGGGATGTTACCCTCCGATTCAAACTGAAATCGTTTCAATTCAACCCTCATCCTAACTGGATTACATGATATCAACCCATCTCGATTGGATTTGAAAGAATTTGGCACCGATTTTCAATCGAATCGAAGGGGTAACACCTCGTGGACTTCCCACGTTAGCTCCCTTAAAGGAAAGTCCAGAAAAGGAGTTTAATTTAATCTGATTCCTTGGCCGTGACCGTATGCAGCATGGAGATTTGGATTGGGTTGTCGTATGATGGCGTGGCGGTGGTGGTGTGAGTCATAAAAATCTTTCATTTGAGTATTCACACTCGTAAATCTCAATTGGGAGTTGAAGACGAAATTCGTTTGAACGCTGGGAGTCATAAAAGAGGGCAGTGTGAGACCCTTAATAGCCTCCATTAGAATCCCAATACTTAAAAACCCATTCGAGTTTAGTTTTAAGGGTTCAGCAAGAATTGATTGATTCTCGCATTCTCGTTTCTGGAGGAGGAGGGGGAGGGGGGTTGGTGGAGCGGTGTACTTGTGAAGGGTGGGGGATTTATTGAGACATTAAAATCCGTGAAAACTCCACTGCTCCACCGCCGCGGTGTTGTTCCACTTTTTATTTTTAGTAGTACTCCTGGAAAATGGTACATAAAAGTTGTGCCTGGATTGACGCCTTTCGACCTTTCTGTTCCGCGGCTTCATTGTGCCGGGGGAGCTTAATGTTTTTCCCGGAGAAAGTCCGCCCAAAGATCTTTCACTTGAATTAACTCACCGGGATTTTGCTCTCCAGGCAACTGCTGCGGCGGCGGTGGTGGAAAACCTTTTACTGCTAATCTAATCCCAGATTTACCTAAGCTTCCTACTTAACTTCCTTCCCGGATTTGAGGCATAACAGTTGGTCAGTGTGGAAGTTAATGGTAGGTCATGGACAAAAGATGGGGAGATAACCAGGAGTGAATGTCCCACCGGAGGGGAGCGGGGTATTTTGTATGCTAAGCATATGCTTTCCCACCCACGACGACGGCGGCCGTTCCAGACGTTTTGTTGAAACTCTAAACTACAACTTGTGTAAGGTCGTACTGCAAAAAAAAATAGAAAACGTGGAAAGTCTTTCTTTTTTTCCAGAAGGAAACTTTTTTTTTTCAGAAAAAGAACCAAACTTTGTTGCGTTACAATCTTTTTGATTCGGCGGAGGTATTCGTGGTCGGTCTTCCGCCGTGTGCCAGGGTAAAGACGTGGTTAATCTAATAAGAAAGTTTAGAAGGAAAGACCCCTTGTGTTTCGCATAAGAATTAGAACCCGGGAAAGTAATCTGCTTTTTTCCTCTATGGAGCTCTTTAGAAGGAACAAAAGGATCATTTCGGAATACTTTTCCCCGGCAGCCATTCTCATCTAATTTCATTGTCAATCACGGAGAATAAGCACCTAGCTTGGGCTCGAATAATAATAATAGGAAGCTCAAATTCATCTCAGCGTCCTCTAGTGTACCCACAAATATTAAATAGATGATGTAAATTCAACTGGATAAAAGTTCCTTAAGTCCTAGGGATATTTGGGTTCGATTTCCTATAGATATAGAATACTTTTATTTTTATTTTTTCGATTCTTCTAAAATACCCTCTGGGCTATAAATCTATGCGCCGTGTCAACCATTGGAAAGTTTCCTCTCCTTCGCCTTTACCAACTACGAACAGTTCAGTAGTTTAAAAAAATGAAATCTCAGGGGAAAGCTCCAGTTTTTACGGAGACGAGCGTGGGCACAGGAGGAATCAAAAACCTGCGGAGATTCAAATAATCACAGGAAATTGAAAATTGTAGTTTTTCTCTAGAATTTTGGAGGAATTGAATGGGAGCGACAAATTCTGTGGGGAATCCAGTTTGCCTGATTGAATTTAATAATTTGAGGTGGATGTACGATAGAAATTTTTTTTCAGGAGTGAATGAAGCGATAAAGGAAAGTTGGGGATGGGGAGTGCGGAAGAAAAACAAGAAGGAGAGCATGAGAGCAAGGAGAAAGTTTTCAAAATATGCTTAGGCAGCATATTATTTTATGGGAAACTTAATAATGGGGAACTTCGGGGAGGAAGTTGAAGCCGAAAATGCACTTTAGTTGATGGGTGGGTACCTTCCCCTTATTGTACTTTATCCTTCCCTTCATGTCTGCCACGAGTGGCGGACACACCGAAATTATGCATGGGGAAAAGTACTGGAAGGTAGATTTAGTTATTGAGACTCGCAATTACTAAAATTGCATCAAGAGTTAAGAAAGGAAAGGTGGGTTGGTGGGAGTCTGGAGTCTGGTGGGATCTTCATGTTCCGACAAATGTATAGGTGGTTCGAGATGAATGGGTTCGAGTGCGTGTAATACTATTGGAAAGATGTCCTTTTAAAGATCACTTTCCAAGATATGGGCCAGAGGCAGAGACGGGAATTATTTGTGGAAATGGAACCATTACATTATCTTCCCCCTCCAGAATAGGTTATTGGGCAGTAAGGAGTCTCCTGATGCTGGAGAAAGTCATGCAGCTGGAGTCTCCTTTTTTAGTACAAAAGAATGGTAGTATTCCTTCCATCAATTCCAGAAGAAGAAGCTAGGGAAATGGATACAAACTTGTCACAGATTGTTCCTGACTGAGTTTCACAGACGGGAAGTCCCGCCTCCGACTCCTTTCATCCCAATTCTGCCCGGACACAAAGGTCGGCCTTCGGCCAATATAACTTTTCAACACGGGCCGCGGGTCATTCCACATGGAAAAGAGCGAAGGATGTGGACTCCGGAATCGACGATTTTACGGTTCGAGGAATTTGACAGATTTGTCATCATCAGCACTCCTTGCGGATGTTGATTTCGGAATTAGTCATGCCCACAAAGAAGGTAAATGACAAATTGGGAGACATGACTAAAATAACTGAGCTCATTTAGCCCATCCAAACGCGCTGTTGTCTAAACTAGAGAGGTCGGCACACAGTGTAGTAGCGTTTTTGTGCACCGTGGACCGTAGAATTTGAAATTGAGAAATACCTTATGGTCCTCGGCCCCTTTCTCTAAAAGATCAGAGGAGGAATGGAAACTAGAAAGTATTTTAGAATTGTTATTTAAGTTGAGCCCCAAAGGAAGGATTGTACCACCATTCCGCTTTCTCCGCTTCATCTGACTTGACATAACTGGAAGAAAGGAGAAAAAACCAAGGACCGTGATCCAAGGTATGCTCTCATTTTGTTTTACTTTGAAAATGCTCCCTTTATAGGTTCCCTTCTGCCTCAACAAATAATGTAACCATGGAAGGTAGAAAGTTAGAATAAGGATACCATCTTTAAAACAAAAACCCACAAAACAACGAGGACAAGGCCCGTCATTGGGAATTCATCCGAAGAATACTCGGGTACAATCCCCCAAAACAAGAACACAGAAAACTAAACAACGTTCACTCTCTTTCACTTTCGCTTTCACTTTCACTTTTACGGGGAAAGGAGGTCTACCGACCAGGGAATTCGGAATTAAAAAGAAACCATAAGGCTCCGCCTAACCATTCCCATCAGAACCATAACATCCACCACCTGAGGAGTTGACCATGTTCTTTCCCCACCAAGGTTATGCTCTTTTTAAGCAATAAGAAGTAAATAGTCAATTAACCACCATGAATTTGCAAAAAGGAAGCCACTTTCTCCCCTTCTATAAGCGCGGAAAGTGAGTTGTGGTATTTCAACTACAGGTCTGAAATTTGGCGTTATGTTCCAGCGTATCGATGGTGGGAGGGCTGGAAATGGAATGGTGGAGCGTCAGAAAGATTATGGCCACAAGAGGTAGGTAGTGCATTGACCATCCTCCACTAGTGACGGTGAGCGGTGATTTGATATAATGACCTCGACCTCCTACATAAAGCTCAAGGTATGCCGCCGCCGGGTCAACGTCAATTTATCCAGGATTGCGTTTCAGGTGAAAATATCCTGGTAGACACGCCATGGCGGTCTTGAGTCCAATCACGGCAAACTTTCTGTGCTTCAGTTTACTTTTCTGGCAACGAAAGCGCTTTTACAAATTTTTTTAGTAAGAGCACACAAATCAGACTTTATGCTACTTGCGTTGATTATTATGGTGTAATTAATTAATGGAATAGTTTTCAAACATAACTGGACACGCCCATTGACAATTTAAATCTTAAAAAAAGTTCGTAGGTGACGGGATTTGAAACCATTCATTCTTCTACTTTTCAGTAATCACTTTCCCTAAAGGGACAAAATTTGCGCTGAGCTGTTTGTCCTCGCTCCTCGGTGCATGTGTACCGAGAGAGAAAGGGGGGAAAACCATTCGCAGCTGTGGTCAACCACAATCGTGAATCCGGGTGTGGTTCCCCCCAGAGCCGCACCCCGTTGCAAAAAAAATCTTTTTTTTAAAAGCGATTCAGCGCACAAGCGAATTTTCGCTGAAAAAGAACAGGCTAGCGAGTTTTTGCCGAAGGCAAAAAAACCGCTAGTAATTTATTATTCATTTCGCTAAACCTGGCTGGAAGAAACCCAGTTTATTGCCACTTTCTGCCACTTTCTTCCTCTCACCTCCTTCTTGTCATCTCAAGAACACGTGATTTGACAAAGTAAGTAATAATTTGCCGGTAATCTTCGTACCAGACACAGACCCAGAGCATCATTTCAATTATCTCCTCACTCGACTCCGCAGACAGATAGACACGCCCCAGTTGTCAAGGACAAGGTAATACCCACTTTCAGTGTCAGTTACTACTTTTAATATTCTAAACGTAGTATTCATATTTTGAAGGGTACTTTCAGTAAGTATCTGATTCTAATCTAGTCAATTACAATTCGTAATTTAGTAACTCTTGACTTGTTACGGGAAAGAGACCATGAATAAACTAAGCATTGACAAACTGGCTTTGGCTGGCAAGCGAGTACTGATGAGGTAAGCCATGCTTGTTAGCTAGCACTTTTGTTTATTAGTGACATGAAAAATGCATGTAGCTTTTAGTGCCCCTGGCATGACATTGAAACGCTGATTTCCTGTATTCTACAGGGTTGATTTCAATGTTCCACTGAAAGACGGCGTGATTACAAACAATCAAAGAATTGTAGCAGCCCTGGACACCATCAAGTATGCCGTTGACAATGGAGCCCAAAGTGTGGTACTCATGTCCCATCTAGGAAGGCCGGATGGCTTCCCAAACATAAAGTACACGATCAAACCAGTGGCAGCAGAGCTGAAAAAGTTATTAGGGAAGGAAATCATATTCCTGGCTGATTGTTGCGGAGCAGAAGTGGAAGCTGCTTGTGCAAATCCAGCACCTGGAAGTATTATCCTTCTTGAGAATCTCAGATTCCATTTGGAAGAAGAAGGCAAGGGAGTTGACAGCACCGGAAATAAGGTAACGTAGTTTAAAACTCCAAATTCATTTATTACATCAACGGAAGTTTTATTTTCTCTTGTTGAATGTTGCAGGTGAAGGCAACAGCTGACAAGGTCGAAGCATTTAGGGAATCCCTGCGGAAATTGGGTGATGTTTATGTCAACGACGCCTTCGGCACGGCTCACCGAGCCCATAGTTCGATGATGGGTGACGGGTTTGATGAAAGGGCCTCCGGATTCTTGCTCAAGAAGGAGCTGGAGTATTTTGCAAAGGCACTGGACAAGCCGGAACGCCCATTCCTGGCCATCCTCGGAGGGGCAAAGGTCGCTGACAAAATCCAGTTGATTGAGAATTTGCTGGACAAGGTTGACGAAATGATAATTGGCGGAGGAATGGCATTTACTTTTCTAAAAGTGCTGAAAGGAATGGAGGTTCGTTATACCTTTACTAACTAAAACGTTACAATTTAAATCAACTAATGTCACTAATCACAGCTTACTTGTACGCGTTGTGCAGATTGGAAATTCTCTTTTCGACGCAGAAGGAGCTAAGATTGTTGCAAACTTGATGGCGAAGGCTGAGGCGAAGGGTGTCAAAGTTCATCTTCCAACTGATGCAGTAACGGCGAGCAAGTTTGCAGAGGATGCTGAGGTGATTCGTTTGTTGAATGAATAAGATTAGTTGATTCAGTTGAACCGTATACCTTGAACCGAAATAACATCACTGGACATCTTAATTCAGGTTGGGACTGCTACAATTCTAAGTGGGATTCCTGCCGGATGGTTGGGCCTCGATATCGGACCAGAGTCAATCAAAGAATTCTTACCAGCAGTCCACCGAGCCAAAGTAATTGTTTGGAATGGGTAAGCAATTAAGATCCACTACTTAATCAATTTTAATCTCAAATCATAAGAATAATATATAATAATAATCATATTGACCTTTAATTCTAATTAACAGGCCGATGGGTGTGTTTGAATTCCCAAAGTTTGCCGAAGGTACCAAAACAATTATGAATGGGGTCGTGGAGGCTACTAAAAATGGAACTGTTACCATCATCGGTGGGGGCGACACGGCTACGGCCTGTGCCAAGTGGGATACTGAGGATAAGGTCAGCCACGTTAGTACCGGTGGTGGAGCGAGTCTGGAACTCTTAGAAGGTTTGACCTCTAAGCTCATTTCTCTGGATCTTCAATCCTGTTAATCGGTTTATTAATTTGGATTTTAGGAAAAGTACTCCCAGGTGTTGCCGCTCTGTCTGATGCCTAATCGTCGTTACCTAACAGCGTCCAGATTCCAAATAATCTAGGGATACCTTCCTGATCCCTTATTGTCTTTGTCAACTCAACACTTTAGAACAGTTGAATTGTTGTGGGGTTGACTACATTACGTGTAACTAGTGAGTTAGTCCACTAGTCAATAGGAATTTGGGATAACAATAAAACAAGTTAGAGGGCTACTGGAAGTGTGTTCAAAACTTGGCCAAAGTTTCATTTCAATCTTGTGCATGGAGGTCAAGGTGACCCTCAATATCCTTCGTGTAAAGTGACATACTGGTTGGTTGGCAGTCTAAAGGGTGGTCAGTGGTATCTGATGAAAGTCAAGGCATCTTTTGTCTACGGTACCTGGAGGAGTCATGTGCCTGGAGATGACATCCGGTCATGGACAAATGCAGTGAGCTCCCCTTGACTCACTGGAGTTTGCGTCCTTCCCCTTCCTCTGCGTCTCCTTTTTCCTTTTCCATCTTCCCTCCCAATTAATTCTACTCTTTTGGGAAAAGAACTCAGTCAGTCGGTTTGGACAGCAGCGCAGAGATTAAAAAAACGCGTTACTCAATTAGCAAGGGAACGGACGACCGGATACCACGTCATCAGTCCGCGATAACAATTAACCGCACCAACAAAACTCACCATCAGTCATCTACCCACTAACTGCCTGGTAAGCGTCTCCATTCTTCTCTCCTTCTAGTTCTACATCTCCATGAATTAGTCGTCTGCTCATCATCTCCAACTGGCACAAAACAATTAAAGTCTCTAACACCTCCAGTGCCATCACTCCTCTGCCATTAATCGACGTGGTAAGTTACACTGGCTTAGTCAACTCCACGTTCACGTCCAAACAAGAGGAGTAATGTCACTGTTGTCAATTGTGTTGTCTGTCTGTGATGTAGGAGGTTGTGACAGTAGTCCATGATTCGACCATTCCCCTTGACCCTGACCTTGTCACTAACTTCTAGAGGGACTTGTGAGTCTATTAGTCGGCCTGTCCGATGTCATCCTGAGCTAGTACTTTAGTATCTGTAATCTGTGTTTTGTTTATGCATCGCTATCTTTATGACTCCCTTATCTTTCCCAATGTCAGTATTTGTTGAATCATTTCTTATGTATTTTGTTTGCAGTTACTAGTCTTCTTGAGGTGACGAATTGGGAGGAAGCAGAAATGTCAATGTCAATGAATCCCACCGAGGGCCGGGTCAATCCGGTCCAGCCAGGATCTCCGGTCGAGCACGAGTCTCCAAATGATTCTGAAACTGACGATATGGCCCCTGCCACACTAATGACTAACCCACTCCACATGACATCACCGGGCTCAACCACTGCAAGTTCAATGGGTATCCATGCCCCCTTTCGATCCATACCACAATCCCAGTATAACAGACAATACTCACCTCCAAACAATTTCCCGACATCAGGTAAATGACACAGATTATCTTAATGTTTAAGAATTACATTAAGTAAGTGTTGAACTTTTATTCATGTTTTATCTAGCCTCCGTACCATCATTTCCGTCGTCTACTTTGGCCCTTGGAATGAGTCCAGAAGAATCCTCTCAGAACGGCGACCAAATCCCACGACTCTACCGATCATCCCAGTCGAAGATTGAAACGATCAAGAACTGGAGTATTTCCACTTACAAGTGTACCAAACAACTCATGTTTGAGAAACTTGGCAAGACCTCACGTACCGTTGACTCTGGTAAGCTCATATTTATATGGAGAGCTACTGGTATTGATACCTTGTAACTTTGGATTTCTTCCTTTTAGAGCTGGAATCGAGAATAGAAAATCTTCGAGAAATCAAGAGACGTTACCTCCAGGTTTTGGGTCTGAGCAGGGCTTTCACTAGTCACTTTTACAATGTTATTCAAACGCAGGTACTAACATGACACCTCTCATTCGAGAAAATCCTCGCAGTTGATCTAATTTAATTTGGTTTAATTTTTTTTAAACAGCAAGCACTGGCCGAAGTATTTTCAGACTTAGCTCAAAAGTCACCGGAGCTCCAACAAGAATTTTTGTTTAATGCCGAGACCCAACGGAACTTACATAAGAATGGGGAAGTACTTCTTACGGCTCTCAACTTTTTCTTGTCCTCCGTCAGTACGCTTTGTAATAAAACGATTGAGGACACGATCCTTACCATTCGTCAATATGAAAATTCCAGGTTAGTTGAACATTTTTACTCCCTTCTTGATCTAATTCTAATTTAAATAATCATCTTAATTATTATTTTGCATCGTTAGGATAGAGTATGATGCATATCGATCTGAACTCGAACTTATGCTCCAGCTCCCCAAGTCTGAAAACTCGACGGCTAAAATGGAGGAAGCACAACGAAACTTTAACGTTTATAAAACCAGTTATGAAAAGTTGCGCGATGATGTTAATATTAAGCTCCAGTTCTTGGATGAGAACCGGGTAAGGAAGGACGAACATCGCCTAAATTCTCCGAACTTTTAATCAGCGAACTTTAAAACTAATTGACCCAATATCATTTCTAGATCAAAGTGATGCACAAACAACTCCTTCTCTTCCACAACGCAATCTCTGCCTTCTTTTCTGGAAATCAACAAGCTCTGGATTCTACCCTGAAACAATTTAGCATTACCCGAACTACAAGCTCTACCGGAGCCCCATCATGGCTCGAACAGTAGCAGTAGCAGATGCCCAAACTCACACTCTTCTTACCATCATCAGAATCCTATCCTTTATTTATAATAAAGTGAGTTAAATGCTTGACTGAGGAGGATGAAGGGCTCAAGGGGACTTATTACTTATCAAGGCAAGGATTGGAAAAGGACTCGTAGACATTTGCTCCAAGAGTTCGGGAAACTTCGGAATTTAGAAGAACCGAGAGCCAAGGGTCGCTCTCATTCCCTCCGCCCTGTGTCACTAATCCATTCAGCATTGGGATAATTTTGGCCATTGGAATTGGAACTTCGGCGAACATGGCAGTGGATGACGTTGAGTTCTCGCAGGACGTCGCGGCAGGGGTTGGACCGTTTGGAACTAGAGTTGTCACGACGTAGTCGCCCACCCGGTCACAAAAGTGACTAATTCCTTGCTTTTCGAAAGTATTCAGTAGCCCAATCACATCATCCGATTCTATTAAGTCAAAAGTTTCGGAGAGGAGACGCTCGTAAATGTCCAGTGGCTCATAGTGTGGTCGAAATTTAGGAACAGGGGATTTTTCAAAAGACTCCAGAATGCCTGTTGGGAAAATATAATTCCAGGGATACTTGACTGGACTACGACCAGTTGCTGAAATGGTGGCAGTGCTGCTAGTGGGGCTTTCAGTGGTTGTCATATCTTGATTCACTCCTATGGCAATGCAAAGGAACAGTTGTTCCAATTCACTGACGGTAATCTTCTCTTTGAGTCCAACAGATCCAACGACGGCAGCCGCTCGAGTGTAAATGGAATCACAAAGTTTTTGGACACCGAACTTGACCAGATGAGTTGTGAGAGAGAGATACTTCTGCTGGAGTTCCTTGTCCATGGCAGTGTTATTAGAAAGGATGATTCCATCCACGTTCCTCCATTCGTGCTTTGGTTCCTTTTCATTTGACTCGATGAATAAGTAGCCAGCGATGACGCTGAGTTGAATCCGAAGAAGAAGACTCATTAGTGACGTCCCGTAGATGGTCACCAGGACCCTTGTGAACCCGATGACCTTGAGACTCTCCCATAACTCCAATTTTGTTTCAATCGTTAAGTTCCCCTCTTTGAGCCGATCTGTCAAACTCTGAGCATCAAGACACTGGAGGAGTGTCTCCCTGAGATTAATTGAAAGAGCGACAAATGTAGTCTTGAAAGTTGAGTCCATGCTCTCAAATTGATGCTCCTTCTTCATCCTTTTGAAAACCTCGACAGTCTGGGCTTCATGGTATTCTAGAACGCGACTGGTAACATATTTTGCTCCCACGACCAACCCCTGAACGACCACCCCTCCAATCACGACCTTCTTCCAATGATTCTTAGCTAAGTTTTTAATTCTAGTAAACATGACTCGTCTAGGACAGGACGCGGTTGATCTGAAACATTAAGACATTAATACTTGTAGATTAATTCCGTTTCTTAATTAATTATTCTAAATGCTGCAACTCATACCCTGCGTTGTTAAGAGTCAAGAAATTCTGAATCGACTTTTCCAGCTGATGCGGCTAATTGTGGGATCTTTTCCAAACGGTTCACCACAAAGTTTGTAGTGTCAATAAATCGCTCAACGCAGTTCTTGAGGCAAGATTCTACTTTTGGCTCCAGGCGGTTGGATGGCTTCTGGTCCATGCACGAATCCCAGCACTGCTCCGTCAAACCGTGTACCAATTGCTAGAATTAGATGAAGCGAGTTCAATTTATATAACGCTCGACGAGTTGCGTGGGTTCAGTTCAACTGCTAATCTAATTCCTACGAGGTCAATGTTAATGACATTACCTGGTATCTCTGTTTTTGTGTCTCGAGCTCGATAAAATTTTGCAGTTGCTGATCCTTTTGGAGTTCGTTGAGTCCCAAACTCATTCTAATGACATTAACTGATCCGAATATCTGGCTTTAGAGAATCCGATAAACAGGGAGAACTCCTCGACTAATTTAGTTTAAATAGATTAAATAACACTCAAAAGAAAAAAGACACGGTGGCAGGCATGTACACATTGATATCAGAGTCCGGATTCATTTGGAATAATTTTTGCAACCACCGTACCGAAACCGAACACAGAAAATCAGGCTATCATTAGGTTAGTCCCAAATCGTTGATGTCAAAACTAAAAAATAATTTATAATTTAATTCCTTTTTTATGAAAATATAATTCTGACACAATCGTTTGATAAAACTTGAGGAATCAAATTTATTCAAATGAAATAAGATGTTATTATTATTATTATTGTTATTCTTAAATAGTGAATTTGTTCCCCATATATTTTTCCATGAATCAGATTGATTTATTTTTAAATGGGCTATACCCTCATCAAATATACATGAGAAAGAAGATTTAAGACTTGAAATTAATTCAAGTATTGAGATCAGCCATGGATGAACATAAGAGAAGTTTCCGCTATGAAGGTGTTTCTTTGTACTTAAAGAAATGACGTTTTATACATATACTTTTAATGTTCAGTTCGTACTAGTTTTATTTTGAGAAAATGTATATTAGTTTTCACAGAATTTTACTAACTTCAATGAAAAATATTTTTTAATATTTCAGTCTGGGAGAACTCTCTAACTTTAGCGAGGATGGCTCCGGCCTGACTCCCTCTCTAAGAATAGACGAAGTGGCTAAACTTAGCGAGGGCTGAGGGCACGCCCACTCCTTCTCTAAACATAGACAAACTCCTCCCCAAGCCTCGCTATGTATAGCGAGGATAAACTTTTACCGAAAAGGTCACGCTCATTTCAAAAAGTACGAAAAAACGCAATACTGATTCCGATTCCTCACATTTTAGTGTGTTACTGTCTATTTCAAAACGGTTGACAGTTGTTGATTTGAATTTTGCTTTTGTTTCTACCAGCAACAATTACACAG
>JAQIWD010001494.1:0-12247 GCA_034694825.1 Anurida granaria | reverse complement strand
GAAAGCTTATCCAGATTTACGGATATCTAAATTTTGAACAGTAATTCTTTTCAAAATCTAAAAATTCTGTCAGTTACAGTAGCTCACTGACTTGGTTAATCAAAGGTTAAAAGGAATATTCAATTCATAAAGTAGAATAATGGGACATAAGATCAAAGAAAAGGAGTGTCAACTGTTTTCTGTCTGTGACGTCACGATTCAGTATTACCCCACCCCTCCCCCTGTCACGTTGGCATCACGCCAACTTTTGACCCCTTCCCCCGCCTTGCAGCGTGACATCATTTATGGATGAAGCCTAAGACAGCCTTCAACAAATGCTACTTTTGTAATTGAGAGTTATATATTTTTATTTAATTTATATTGATTTTATATTTAGAAATATTTTAAGAATATACTGTTTAATATATGCAGATACCACGTAAACTCTTTTATGTCAAGATTCCAAAGGTGTACCTGTATACAATGTATTTTGCTTTTACTTATGGGCAATTTAGAATGGATTTCCATTACTGAACATCTACGGTAATTGTTCACCTTGAAAACTCAATTTTCATTTGTTTGTAAACAACGCTTACATCACCTCCTCAAAGGGTTAACCATTTTTTTCTCAATAATTGTAACCTCCAAGACAAATGTCAAATCAAAGTGCCTTCCAACCTGGTTTTAGGTTAGTTAGTTTTTTTTCAATTTCTAAAAGTGACCATACTCTATTTTCTCATTTATCCCGCATTTTTTACATAACACGCCTAGTCTGTGGCATCACCTCACCGAACAAACCGCATGCATATAGGGTTTAAGTAAAGCAGATTTTGATTCAAGTCGCATTGTTTTATTGATGACATTTTCTTGCTTGTCACTGAATCATGCCAATAAAGTTTACGTTCACATTCAGCAATCATTTTAAGATTTTGTTTTAATTAGAAGTTACTATTGAAAATATTGCAAAAATGTGATGATAATGACCTCACTTAATTAACTCACATGTGGTTCGGATTGTTTGTTTCCTTAAGTGGTGGAGTTTTGAACTTATGAAATGGAATAGAACACACACATTGGTGGTTCACTTCTTACTTCAACTAAATTCAAAATAAGAAATTGTTTTGAATACCCCATGGCAAAACCTATGATTTTGCTTGATTTGTTAACAACAGTCTTAAGCGCCTCCTTAAATATCATTTGAACTAATTAACATATTAATTGGCAACCTAACACTTATATATGCATCGTGAGTTCTTAAAGTACCGAAAATAAATCCAAAACGAGCAATAGCGCTGTCTGTCCGTTCTGTTTTGAATAAGGAGCTTCATGTTTTATGCCATCTAAACATGAATTTGGCCTTCATAGTGTTTTTTGTTAATGCTGTGTAAACAGACGTGTAAGTTAAAAATCTGCTCTAATGAATGGATCTAGAAAATATTTCATTAACCTTCATTCCTAATGCAACCAAACCACCTGAGCGATGCGGGATATTATGCAATAGAAATCTGATTTATATGGAATTTCTGCAAGGAAGATTTGGCTCAGGTTGAACGAACCAATGCAAATGCAAACGGTTAGGATGTTCATACCCCTTCTCCACCAACCAGCAGGCCCAGATTAATGAATTCACTGTAATCAAATTTACCGAAATAATTGAAACGTTAATTATACGTATTAAACTATATTGGAATGCTCGCAAATGGAAAGTCTTTGGAAGTCATAAATATAAATCATAAATTAGTAATGAAAATCATAAATTAAAATCTCCCCAAAACCTTTCCCAATTAGAATGTAGGTGCTTGACAAGGGCAACAGTCGTGCTCCTTGACAAGGGCAACAGTCGTACTCCTTGACAAAGGCAAGAGTCGTGCTCCTTGACAGGGGCAACAGTCGTGCTCCTTGACAAGGGCAACAGTCGTGCTCCTTGACAAGGGCAACAGTCGTACTATCCTTGACAAGGGCAACAGTCGTACTCCTTGACATGGGCAACAGTCGTACTCCTTGACAAGGGCAACAGTCGTACTATCCTTGACAAGGGCAACAGTCGTACTCCTTGACGAGGGCAACAGTCGTACTCCTTGACAAGGGCAACAGTCGTGCTCCTTGACAGGGGCAACAGTCGTACTCCTTGACGGGGGAACAGTCGTGCTCCTTGACAAGGGCAACAGTCGTACTCCTTGACATAGGCAGCAGTCGTACTCCTTGACAAGGGCAACAGTCGTACTCCTTGACAAGGGCAACAGTCGTACTCCTTGACAAGGGCAACAGGGCAATTTTTTTTTAAATCCGTCATCTCTCTTGATCATCAGTTTCCGCCATATATTATTTAATTTGACATTTTTGTTACTTGTTCGGAGAACTGGAGACTAATCCACCATCCATTGGAACTTAAGACGAGGACACAGACCTACTGAATGATTTTTTTTTTGTTCGTGAGAATCGAATTTCTCCTTTTGGAATGTATACGAATCGCGTAACGTTATCAGAATCGGCCTTAAGTTTGAGACCAGAATGGTTTTAGAATCTTGACCTTTCCAGTCGGCTTTACAATTCGTGCATTAGATTTTCTTTCGTACCGTATATCTTTTTTTAACTGGAATTCGAAATTATTAAGTTTTTTTTTAAAGAGAAAAGATATACTATCATGTCGTGTCATCCCCCGAGGATGTTATTTCTGAGGGCACGATACCGGAACAAAACAATTTAAATTGTTGCATAATAAGCAAACACAACCAACACGGCATGACTTTGTGACTCGAAATAATTGTTTGCGTGGTATAAGATTACATCCATTTCTTCTTTGTCTTTTCTCTTTAGTCCATTCCGAACCGTGTCAACGTTGACACGCTTCTGTCATTCTGTCTTAAGAAGAAGACAACATGAAATTCACCACAGAGTTTTACGTACTAATAAAGAGCGGCGTATCTATTTTCCTCTTAACTTTGATTTACGTTATAATATTGTCTGTCTTTCTAGTTGCATGTTTGCCAATTTATGCGTTTCGGTTCATTGTGTCACAATTGAAACGCTGGTGGCGTCCCGATTTAAGTCACCTAGTGAGTTCCAGGAGTGTGGTTTTAGGCATTGATGGCTTTCCTTCAAGCCCAAAATGGAATTTAGTAGTCTGGTTATATCAAGACGGAATTCTCAACTTACCCCAATTCCAAGCCTATTTCGAGTCGAAATTTGTAAGGGCCACTGACCACAATGGTGGTGAGTTGTGTAACCCCGAGTACTCGCAGTACATTGACAAGTGGATGGGATTCCACTTTTGGAGGTGGGACTTGGACTTTAACGTTCAGAATCATATTCGGACGCATTCTGGTGACCCTTCTGAAGTGGTCGACGATCAAAATTTGCTTGAGATCATCAAGGAACTCACGTACGCCCCATGGCCCACTGGCAGAAGTCCTTGGGAATTCATTCAAATCCCAAATTACGAAGGGCAGAATTCAAATCTTGGCGCCAAGTCCGTGCTCATCTTTCGCATCCACCATGTCCTCGGCGATGGATATTTTATTCTCAAGCTCCTCATGCAAGACATTTGTGGGATCAATTTAGAGAAAGCAGCTCAACCGTCCAGGGTTCCAGCGATTCAAGAATCCCTCCTCCACCGTGTCATGTTGGCGCCATCTAACTTCATGAAAATGATCATGGAAGCCAAGGATTATCATCCATGGCATTTTTCTGGACACAAGCGACCAAATGCAGCCTTGACCCAGCGCATCCCTCTCCAGTACTTCAAAGCGATCCGGGATTCGTTCGGCGTCAGTCTGACTGCGGTCATAAATGCGGCCGTGACGGGGGGCATGCGCAAGATGATGATTCAAAATTGGATTAAACCACCAGCGGAAATCCATCAGGCAGTTCCCGTCCCAATGCCTGGACATCCACGTAAACTCTGCAATCACTTGTAAGTTCATGGCGCCGCATAAGTATACCAGAGGCAGGAGAATTCAAATTGTTTGTGAATTAATGTTACGTCTTTTTTGTTTCTAGCATCTTTTCCTTCATTTCACTCCCGATTGGCACTGAGGATCCGGTGACCCGACTGCGCATGATCGAGGAAAACCTCCAATCCCTCAAAACGTCCTTTGTCCCATTGTTGACATTCTGGAAAGTTCCGCTGGTGGGTTCTCTATTCCCCCGCCTCATGACTCCATTCACGACGAATCACCTCACGACGTGCCTCATGTCAAACTTCCCAGGGACCCCAGAAGTCCCACAATTCCGAGAGGTCAAGGTGGTGGACATGATGTTTGGAGCAGGGCTTGGCCCAGGGTCAACCGGGATAGGATTCACGCTCATCAGTTACGTCGGATTCATTCGGTTACTCTCGGTGGTGGATCCTGGGATCCTCCCCTCGAATGCGGCTGTGGAGGAACTCAATCAGAAAATTATGGAAGAACTGGACATTCTGCACCAATTAGGAACGGAGCTAAAAATTATAAAATAGGATTGACAAGTATTGATTAATGAGTCCCTCTTTACTTTAGCCTTCAAAATACAAGAGTGTAGAGGTAAAGTCTACAAGAAAATGAAAAGTAAATGAAATCCTGGGAATAAAGTAACTTGCCAATTCCTTCCTGAATGTAATTTATCGACAATTGAACCTAAAAGAAAAAACACCCTCCCCGCTGCTTCGAATTACCAAAAGAAATGAAATATTTTTGAGGGTTTGAAAATTAAACCTGCCGTCGTCGTCCGTTTACTTTTTCTTCCTGTCACGAAGTTCTCGACCTCCTCCTCTTCCTTTCGTTGGGGAAGAAGTCACGGAAGAGCCCTTACCCTTTCCCTTCCGCCCCTTGGACGGTGTGGTAGTCCGTGCGGGATGTTTGGCCGTGACCTTGACCGGTGACGGGGTCGGAGGTTCACTTCTAGCAGAACTTGCACCGCGCGTCCGTGTTGCACGTGGTGGAGTTTTCGGAACTCCAAATGGTGCACCTTTAGTTGCCTTTCCCTTCTTCCGCTTCTCCGGACTTGCGTGACTTGCCTCGCTGGCAGAGTCATCAGACGACGTTCCAATTGTGATCTCCTCAGCAGGCTTCTCTTTGCGTCGCTGCATCCGGTCGTAGGTGGCCCTTGGGAAAATTGCTTTCCGCCCTCCCTCGCTGTCCGATTGCTGACTCTGTTGCGACATTCCAGCTCGATTACGTCGGAACCGGTTCGCTGATGGTGGCTTCGGAACGACGGCGACTGGTGACACTGCACGAGGAGGAGTTGCTGCCACTTTTTTCAATCGTTTCCCTCTGGTAGCCCTGGCCTGTGACCCAGAGCGCCCACCACTTATTTCGTCAGTGCTTACTTCCTCTTCGTCCACGGAGGAAATACGACGCTTCCGGTCCCGGCTCGAGTCGTTCATTTCCACCACCTCCTCCTCTCCTCCGCCATCAGCTGACACCATTTGGGTAAAAACTCCTGGCTCCACCTGGGAGAATAAGTTGCGACGTGACCCTTGAGCCCGAGATGAGACCGAAGGAATTGCAAAAGACTTCGACCCTTCTGCCGTGTCAGTCTTGGCGGGTACTTGACTCTTTTCTTGAGATGCGGGTTGAGACGAGGGCCCAGCTGAGGCTTCGTTCGGGGATCCGTAATGCATTTCCTGCATTTGTGTCCAAATTGGGTCATTCACATCCTGAGATCCAACGTCTTTCGGAGCAGTTGGGCTCGACATAACTCGGCTTCGGTTTTCTTCGTCCTGACTTGGCCCTTGAGCGTTCCCAGTGGGGTCCAGCGGCAACGTCTCATTCACGTTTCCTGACGTATCTGGAGTGTTGGCGCACATACGGCGGATGCATTCCAGTTCCAAAATTTCATCCAGTGAAATTGGTTCCTCTTGCGATTGGTTCTCAGACTCCACAACGCCGCCGACGAGGTCACTCACGGCGTCCTTTACGCATTGGTTGATTTCCGTTGGAGTGGATGAGGATGTTGAGACTTCAATTTCGGCCCCAACCTCTGGAGGTGGGACGTCGTTTTCGGGAGGTGTGATCGTGTCCTGTTCCTGTTGCGAGGTTGACTTTGGGCTTGCACCGGCAGTCATAAACGTGGCAGCGGTAGAGTTGGAGTTCGTCCCTTCTCCGTCGCTGTCAGCAAGGTCCACTACTGGGATTGGCCCATCAGAGTCACCGTCACCTTCTTCCTGAACTTCCAAATTATCCTCTGCATCCTCAAAATGATCCTCCTCCTCATCAATACGAGCATAATCCACGTCGACGACGTTCCTCTGCTTTCCCTCAGATTTTAGTGAAAGTCTCTTTCCCCGACGTGATGGTGGGGCGGGTGTCGGTGTCGGTGTTTTCTCCTTGGTCTTTGATTTGTTTCCCGTCGGGGTTCCGCTCTTGTCCAGTTCCATCACCTCATCCTCATCATCCGATTCCACCACATTGTGACGTAGCTTGGATGCAGGAAGTAGCTTTCGCTTCGGCTGCAATATTCCTGGGGATGATGGCGTTGATGATCGTACCGGAGATCCCACCTTTGCTTTCTCCCCATTGGATGAAGGGCGAGGAGGCGGCGGCATTGGCGTGGGCGTGGATGTAAAACGTGGTGGGGGATCATCATGAGCCACCGGCGGCGGCACTGGAGCTTCCACGATTTGGTTCCCCATTTCAACTACATCCGCTACCGCCTCAGTTTCCGGTGGAATGAGTCTCCAGGTGTGACTGGATGGTTTCGCAGGTATGATCCTGTGGACATGAATAACGTCAGTCCCATCGTCCCTTTCGCCAGTGCAGAACTCGTTGCGAACGTCATCCACCTTGAGATTATTTTGAATGTAACCGTGTGAGTTCACTGGGTAACAAAACTCGCCCTGAAAAAATAAGAGGCATCAACGGTTTTGAAAATCCAGGTAAATAAGACAAAAAACATCAACTTACGTTGTGTCGGTAAATTGCTAAGAAGGAAGGTTCGTTATCCTCGTCGTCGTTGAGTATGATCATTTTACGCCTGAGCGAGACCTCAGCCGCTTCCTTCTCCGTCCCACCCCAAATCACCAAGTAGTCACCTTCTTTGGCAATGCCCTGAACGACACGACCTTGGTCCCCACACATCTCAACAATCCGTCGTCTCTCCTTCTCAAAAGCATTCTCGGCAGTTGCCACTTCCACGCCTTTGATCCAGAATAAGTTAGTAGCCGAGTCTGCCTGGAACTTGACAGCCCGCAGAATGAACACCTGGAAGATTCATTAATAATTATTATAAATTGCCAGAATCCTTTACAACCTGGTGCCCTTGTGATGTTGTAAGGTCTTGTTTAGAAAAAATTTCAATTTACCTTTGTAAAGTTAGTTGCCCGTGGAGAATGGAACCGGTAGTCCCCGCCCCAGATACCCAACTTATCCAAAAATAACTTGGAAAGGCCAAGGTGGGAGAGCATGTGGTTCCCACTGGAAATGTGCTCTTCGATTGCATTGTAGATCCCCTCGTTCCAAATTCTCCAAACGGCCCATCGTCCTTCAGAATTAGGGAGCAGCGGGTTACTAGGTTGTAACTGTTGTTCAGGAGCGTTGTTCGCTGTATCCTTTTTCTGAGTACGGGATGCTGCTCCTCGCCCCGTCGGTGTTGACGTTGACGGTTGCTCGTCAGCTCTCATTCTTAAAAACAAGTTGAAACTTCAAACAGTGTGTTAGTTGATGCCGTACAACCGCCGACGTCAGACAAGTGTGCCTAAATAGAACAAAATGATACTAAATGACAACACTTTGTGAGGTACGGTAAGGTACGGTACACGACACGGTTTAAGCTGAACGCCGGACTTGATTTGAATGAATAATTCGTGCTTTCTTACCTGTAACCTGGACTCGATTGAAACTGAAATTGACTGTGTTTGTATTCTTCCACTCCCTGGTGTACTTTTTGGTTTACATACCGTCCAAATCACAGCTAAATTGAATCAAAATTAACTGAAGTTGAAATTAAAAAGCAAACCCACACACACCACAACACAAAAGAAAACTGCGTCGCGCCACTTTTTCTTTCTTGGAAAAAGGAAGGTGCACTTTACGGTTTCGCTCGGTCGGTCTCTCTGTCCACTCTTACCTGCTTTGAAAAAAACTAATGGACAACACCAGTACCGTATAACAAAAGTGACTTGATTAAACAAATTTTTTGAACTGTGGCACTTTCTCGAACATTCCGCAACAATTCTTAGGAATGGTACAAGCGCCGCACCTGAATGATGTGTTTGAAATGACGTTTACTGACGCTTAACTTGTGAGCGCTGGGTCCACGACGCGCCCAATTTCATAATTATTTAATTATGCAGCTATTCAACTTACCTTAGCTTAAATGTATCATCAAAAATTCGATTCCGAATTATTAGGGTGCGCGCCATTTTGATAATTTTAAGCCAGATTTGAGAGAAGACGTGTCATGGTTATGAGGTTTCAAAACTAAATTTAACTTTTGTTTAATCTCACTAATGTAAACTACAACAAAATAAAAGCAAGAATGACGAGTGGAATTTCAACAACGTTGGCGCTCATGAAAAAGAGTAGTGCGGTATAGTTTTTCTCTCAACATTTTGGATGGAGATATGGTAACTCTCATAATATTTATCATATAACTTACTCGTTTAATTGATACCACCCGTTCTTGAAAAAATTGTCTTAAGCATGCCTTGTTTTTGCAGAGTGAAATAAATTTAAATTAAGCTACTTGTGTGTATTATGCATTTATTCCTTCCACTACTCCTCCGCACCCGTTTGGTCTTCAAGTCTGTTTGACGTGTGGGTGGGTTTCCCGGTTTTCCTCTGAATATTGAGTCGGTAAATAAATCCTTCTTTCCCTCGACACATCTCGCACCACCACTTTGTAGATATGGGCATCTGAATAATGTAATTCTTGATTGATTTATTTGTTCTTTCAATCAAACCAGCTACATAAAATGCAAAAAAAAAAAAAAAAATATTGCCAGGATTGTACAATTTTATTGCGCCACGGCGCGGCTGGGTACTAGTTTGTGGTGTGGATTGAGCGAGAATGAAAATTCACGCATTGAAAATGGGAAAATAAACAAACCAGGCCTTGTTTTAATGCGAATTATTCGTCATTTACTGCCAGCAATCTTTTCGTTTCATTGAAATTGTTTATCAAGTACCTTCATATTTTCGTAGAAGAATTAGGTTGTTCTGCTACACTTTAATTTATTTTTCCTACTTTGTGGCAATGGAAGTGGTTAACCCACATTATGAACAAGGAGTCAGATTTTCTTGATATAAAGGAAGCTACTTTAATTCGAATTTATGACTTGTGACATTTTCTACTCGTAATTGTTACGGGCCTTCTGAACATAAAGCAACTGCCCGATTTCGATTTTTGTAAACAAATTTTTGAGCAATTATACCGCTCCCGGTAAATGATGCCTCCATTGGCACTTTCTTCTATATTCCTTGGTCTAATTTTACAAGGAGCCCGGGGGCATCCATTAGATCCGCTGACCCCTGCAGAAACTCAACAATGCTCCCAATTAGTCCAACGGACCCAACAAACCTCGACTGGTTTCAATTTCATCTGGATTACATTAATTGAGCCCGAAAAACGCGTTTTCTTTCCACTCCTCGATAAGCCAGGAGAGTGGGGGCGAATCCCACGAAAATGCCTCCTAATCATAATTGAACGTGGGACCGGGCGGGTTTTTGAGGGCGAAATCAATTTGAGCCTAAAGCGATTTGAGCGCTGGGAGCAGATGCCCCCGGGGATCATTCCGCTATACGCCCCGGATGAGCTCATGGCCGCCATCAGCATATTCCGTAATGATTCTGGCGTGCGGGAAAGGTGTGCCCGTCTTGGTTACCGAAACATGGAAACCGTTGCGGCAGAACCATGGTAAGGTTGACCCAATTTTTAAATTTCCTGCCTATGGTTCAACGATTTTGAATTCTAGGGCCATTGGATACATCGACGATCGACCAGAATGGCGCGGGCGTCGCCTCCTCCAGGTCTTTCCATACGGACTCAACACCCCCGAAGGCAATAACTTTGCCCACCCATTTGACTTCATTGGGATCGTTGATGTCATCCTAGAGCGCGTCATTGGGATCGAGGACTTGCCCGTCCACCATCAATTCACAGTCCGAAATCGTAACGCTGGGGTCACAATTCCAAGACGAGAGGCCAACTACGACCAAATTTTGCTACGCGGGAACTTGACGCAGCAGCATCAGCGCGGTGGTCAAGGCGCATTTTACGGATGGTCGGGGCAGCCACGCTTTGCCCAACAACGCCCACCGCCGGCGCCCTCTTCCGGTCACGTATTTGGTCGCCGCGAACAGCCTTTCCAGCCCTCATTTGTTCCCGCCTTCCACCCCCCGCTCGTCTACCATCGCTTCAAGCGTCAAAGTCGGCAAGGTCAACGTCAAGGTCAGCAAGGTCAACGTCAAGGTCAGCAAGGACCAATTGTGGCACAAGGAAACGAACTCCATTGGGAAAACTTCCAACTCCGCCTCGGGTTTAATGCGCGGGAAGGTTTGGTTTTGCACGACATCCGCTACCAAGATGGCGCCAGTCTCCGCCCACTTATCTACAGGGCTTCAATTGTAGAAATGTTGGTGCCGTACGCGGATCCTCGACCGCCGTATCACCGCAAAGCAGTTTACGACACGGGTGAATACGGGATGGGATTTTGGGCCAATTCCCTTCAGCCCGGGGTGGACTGTCGACCTGGTTCCATTTTTGTGCATGGTACCGTAAATGACCTAAGGGGTGGCACCAGTACGCGACAAAACGTCATTTGTGCCTACGAGGAAGAGTTGGGATTCCTTTTCAAACATACAAATTTAAGGAACCGGAGGGTGACGCATGCGCGGAATAGGAGGCTCGTAATTTCCAGCGTCTCTACGGTTGGAAACTACGATTATGGATTTTACTGGATTTTTGGCCTCGACGGAAGTATTCAGTTTACCGTGAAAGCAACGGGGATACTGGATACGGAACTCCTGGCTCAAGGGGAGGACACGTATGGGTACGGGATTCAAATTTTCCCACAAATCAACACCCAGTTCCATCAGCATCACTTTGCGGCTCGGCTCGATCCGATGTTGGACGGAGCTCTCAATTCGGTGGCCGTCGTGGACGTGGTTCCGGAAAAGGCCGAAACTGGATCCAAACAAAATCCGTACGGTGGGTAAACTCGGAAATTTATGACGAGGGACATGTATGCAGGACAAAGGTCAAAGATTGACAACTTTATTTCTTGGGCAGGTCAAGCGTTTGTGGTAGAAAGAAAAGTACTGGACACGGTTTCAGAGGCGTGCACACGGATTGACCCCCTTAGATCCCGGACGTGGGAAATTTTCGGATCGAGCCTTCACCCGAATGTGAAGGAACCAATGGCCTGGCGTTTCATCCCTATGAATACGGGGCCACTCCTAATACGGCGTGACAGTCCCCTCTTCCCCAAGGCGGGATTTACAAATTATGACGTCTGGGTAACCCTGTACAACGACAAGGAAATTTACCCTGGTGGATTTTACTTGAACGGAAAAAGTGGGTTACCGGAAATTGTGAAACGGAATCCCCATGGGAAACTTGGACAACAGGATGTGGTTTTTTGGCATGTTTTTGGATTAACCCATATTCCACGGGCAGAGGACTTTCCAATTATGCCCATCGAAGAGACTGGATTTGTTTTTAGACCACATAATTTCTTCCTGGAAAATCCAGCACTCCGTCATGGCATCACTACAACCCCGCCACAGTCCCAGTAAATTCAATACTTTATGGTTTAATAGAAAAAAATATTGGAATATATTGGAATAGTACTAATTATTAAAATAAAAAATAAATATACGCGAACCACGCTCATAGATAGTAAAGTCACGTCTGTGAATTCTCCACCAGCAATTTGGTCGCCTTTAGCGTCGATAACCGACAAGTACCACTATGTTAGCGGTACTTGTCCCAAAAATAAACAATGAGAACAAAACCGAAAAACAGGACTCGAAAGGATGAACCAAAATACCAGAGAACTACGCTTGTTTTCACTTTTAGTTTCAGTTCTTCAAGACATCACTTCTTCTTCTGCTTATTCCCATACTAAAACGCATTTAAACCAATAGAGTTTACAAGAAGGCGTCAGTGGACCGGCGCATAACTTTAAAACCTTGAAACGGCATGGACCATGTTGCTGATCCTCTTAGTGCGATCCCAATTGAGGTATTTTTTAAATTATATTACTAATTTAGTGTTTAAGGGTGGGCTAAACCTATTTGAATTGGCGTTCGCGGGGCCGCCGATTGTTGGGACGGAGCATTGTGAGCGAGAC
>JAQIWD010001493.1:0-12248 GCA_034694825.1 Anurida granaria | reverse complement strand
TTTTTTCTTATGGGGTTCCGTGGGAGAAATTAGTTCCAAAAACTCAACTTTTTGTCCTCACTTTTTCTATGGGCAAATAGTTTTTACACTCTGCCATATCATATCCTAGTTTGCCGTGGTTAAATTGAATAAAACTTATTTACAACGTAAACAGCTGGAAGTGGAAACATTTTAAGACACTTTCATAAACTATATAAAATAGTGATTGATTTCTTCGTGAAAAAGTCCCGCTTGAAGTTGTTACTCGTTATATTACCATAAATACTTAACTCATGATTTATTATATTAAATATTGTTGTGTGAAATATTGTCGTTTTTAATTTAGTACTTTAAATTGACATATTGGTTACCATAATTGAGCTCGTCAATTTGTTTTTATCCAGTCGAAATTCTGAAACTGTGGTTGATTGAAGAATTTATTAACTGCTTCAAAATAAGTGGCTCCTTTTTTTGCGAAGATAAAAGAATGTTAATTCTTCCATTTAGAAAATTGGTACCCTTGTAGCTCAAAACAATCTTTCCCTTTTTTTAAAATTTAGTTTCATCCTTCTTACTGCCGCCGAAAAAAGATGAAGTGAAAAAACAATTCTGGTTTCACAAGATCCAAAAAAGTGGCAACAGATGTTTTATATTTATGAAAATACTACTCCTAAACCAACGAGCTCAGGACCCTCAAAAGCAAGGGTTTTCAGGCCTCAATATGCATTTTGAATGTGAGGTCTTCGGACAATTCCTTTTTAGTGTCCTGAGCTCGTTGGTTTGGGAGTAAATAAAATTCATTCAGTAAACAATTTTCAGTGACCTCAGCCGAAAGCATAAAACTCCTGACCATGCCCGTCCTGACTCTGTCTGTCCGTAGTTAAAACTAACTTTTATAATTTTCTGTTCATTTCAGGGCATATCAGAAATAAGAGCGTGTGAGCACACTTTTATAAAAGGTAATCAATAATGATTGATGGATGATATAATGGAAATATATCAATCTTCATGGTACTGAGTGTCGATGAATTATTAAGAATCTCCAGCAAGTTCATACGGTCTCAGGAAGCCAATTCATCATAGTTTGCTCGCAATTTTCAATTCACCTGACTACTTGTTATTGGAATTTTGACTCATGCTTATGTTAGAAGAGCAACTTTTCAAGTCAGTCAGAATTCTCATCAGTGACAGGAAAAGTCCTTTGCATCTGGACTTTGTTTCGGAAAATTGATGGAAAATCAGCAAAGATCGCAATAACCTTTACTGTAAGCAGAGCGTCCAACCCACTTTGGACAAAATTGAAGTCAATCAGTTCAAATTCTGACAGGAAGGAGTGCTGGAACGGATATTTACTTGTGGTTAGTTGCTGCTTCAAAAAAGAATGGAACTAAACCAATTTTTTTCTTTCTTATTTTCTATGCTTTTTATGCTTATTAGTTCCAAAGCTGACATTACTGATATTTTTTACCGAAACCAAATTAACCTGTTAGTGGAACAAATATATTCAATGACTCAATTAGACGGCACGACAACATGTTCCACGCTCCACTTCTCTTACTTTGGAAATCCATTTTCAATTCAAGCATTTTCAGTATCCGTGCATTCGCCTGTTATATTTTCTCGAGTTTCCAAAAATCAAAACCAAAGTAGTTTTTTTGACAGAGAACACACCGTTGAGGACATTATTAGCTCAACGTCCTACGGACAACTGCACCACACTACAAACTGTATCCTTCAGATCCTATTTTTGTGTCCTCATCAACATTATCAAACACTCAAGGCTATTGCCAATGAAATATTCACAAGAAAGTTAGCCAGGCCCTCCAGTGACTTCTTCTTCCTAGTTGGTCCACAATCCGAAATTGATGTTTTTGCGCATAGTCAGTTTGGACGCGATATTCGCTTCAAATGTGGGATATTTTACAGAAATGCTTCATTTGCCACCAATTTTAACTATTGTGACAAAACTGACAAAATATTAAACATTTTTGACCGGCGATGCGACACTGTTCTGAGTGGTCATCATTTCATTGCTACCTCCGTGATGCATATTGTCAAGATTCGTTATGAAAACAACCCGGACGGGAGTCTAAAGACTGGAGCAGGCGTTTATTTTGCTTTACTAAAAGAGGCAAGTTTACGACACAATTTTACGTTCAGCGTTAATTATGCCAAGTTTAGTGGTGCAGCCGGGTTTGTTCGAAACGGTACCTGGTACGGTGCAGTGGGAGAAGTTTTTAAGCGTGAAGCTGATTTGGCCCTGGGGACAGGTATAACCGTTCATCGATATTTTGTCGTGGATCCTTCTGTCACACTTTCATACTTTAGTAGAGCGTTCTTCGTAAGTGCTCCGCGTGTTACAAGCAGCTGGAAAGCAGTCCATCGACCTCTAGAACCTTCTGTTTGGGGCCTTTTGTTGATCGCAATTCTAGTACTTTTGCCCACTTGTTATGCTACTGCTAGGGTTTACTCCACATTCCATTCCTTCAATCCAAAGTCGGAAGTGTCACTGCTAGCAGAAACAGCTGGAGCTCTCTGTGACATAATGTTGGAACAAGGAACTTCCATTTGGAATTGGAAAGGAATTCGAATGAAGAGTCTACTCATTCTGTGGGTATTCAGCGCTCTTGTCCTTGGAACAAGCTACCGTTCCAAGCTGGCGTCATTCCTAACCTCACGTGATAAGGAACCCTATCCAGCGACTCACGCCGAGTTGAGCTTGTCCAGCTACACCATTTATTTTAGATACTATGGAGGCATCCCCTACCGCCACATGGTTGAGTCCAAGGATGAAATGCATAAGAGATTCCTCCGAAAAATGATTCTCGTAAATTCTTCGGTGGAATGCATAATCAAGGCCATTTCGACAGATTACGCTGCCTGTTTAGATTTTAAAATGACTTCAGAATATGTGATTGGAGCAAACGCAACGGTACATGCACATGCGTCAAATAGAGTGCTAGTACCATCTGAGGATACAGATGTCGTACTCAACCTTGTCATTACATTCCGGAAGGGTTCACCGCTCGTTGAATCATTCAATAATATACTTCTAATATTTTTGGCAGCAGGTTTACCTGATCAGTGGATGCGGGCTGATTTTAACTTACAGAAAATTGAAGGTGCAAAATGGCTTAGAAGTTTGCGGTCATCAACCTTGAGGGATAAAATTGAATCACTTTTAACAGATCAAACCGCAAACCCACTCGGATTTGGAGACTTAACTGGGGCACTGGCAACTTTCGCATTCTGGATTTTCATCAGCGTCGTTTTTTTCTTTATCGAAGCAGTTTTAATCCAATTTTGTAAGGCAGAAAAGACTCGAAAAAGTGGTGCACAACTACCCCTACCAAAACAAACATTGAACATTGTGTCATTCTGGATCATTAGATAAAGGGTAGTAGAGCTTATAATAAAATTAATGGAAAATATAATATATTTATTATATACAAATTACACAATTAAATTAAAAACTAAAAATGTAAAATGTAAAGCATTAAAACTATTGGATTTCATTCAACTATAAGAGGTAATATATTCCATTAAAGTTGCCACTCTCATAATGTGTATGAATAATTCTTCATTTTATGAACTTGAATGAGTTTCCTTTCATTTCTAAACCGAATATATTAAAATCATCTATCAGTAATTATTTTTCTGATAAATAACCTTTTGCATCTGCCATTCTACTAGTTAGCTCAATTACGGTAAGATAATTGAGAACGCAGTGTTAACAAGTAGGCAGCTAATAATTCTAAAAATGATATCCAAATTCAGTTTGATTGGGGCGGCGTGATACGCGTGAAAGTTGTAAATCATGAAATCGAAGTAAGAGAATGCACATTTCTAAAGGAAGAACCCATATTCTAATTCCTATATTCATGTTATTTTAATTTGATGTATTTGAACTTGGTTAACTATGTGTTGGTTCCTTGGGTTGATTTTGGATCCAGTTCATCATTCCACTTTATTGCAACCAACACTGCTGAACTGATTTGAGCTTTATAATGAAAAACTGTAGAATTGGTAACATTAATAGGCAACGTCATCTTATAACCGTTTGCGATCCTCACACAGCGAGTCTGGCAGTGAAACAATGGTTGCTACTGTCTTTGGACAAATATAATTCGGTCCAATTCGTACAATTCCAGGTTTCTACGTGGCAATGCCAGGAGCTTCCGTTATAAGGCTTGCAAGCGATGCTTTACACAGTTAAAACTTCTGATAAACCAATTTGTGCTAACTTCCGCTGAAGCAACTTGCGAAGCCTTCAGATTATAAATCGGCTTATTACAGATTTCGGGAAACCAATATTGTTTTCCGTGTATCATCAAAAGTTAGAAAAGTGTTTACACCATTGGCTTACAAGCAAAGTCTTGTTGAATTCAAACTCTGGAAGCTAAATTAAACGGAATTTCCTATGTGATGGGTTAGTTCTGAAAACAGTTGACGGGCCCATACTATTGCAGATTTTGAATTTAATTTGACGCAGACCATTTTATTCAGAGTACTAATTTTCTGATTAGAATAGTAGTTTTGGCAACGCGGACAAAACGCTTTCGGGCATCAATTGGGCCGCAAATGGATTATTCTTGTATTCAAGATGTAAAATGCAAGCGCTTTCTTTTTTAAAGAAAAATACCGACCATTCAAAGATAACGATGACATTAATGCAAAATCTCAGTCGCTATAGACCTAAGTCCGCTGCGTATATCCTGGGTATAGCTGTCGGGATTGTTGAAAGAGGAATCGCTATAGGGTCCTCCGTGCAACCAGCATAGGAAAGGCGTCCCACCACTCATGGTTTTATTCCGTAATTAAGCAAAATCCGAAAAAACCTTATGGTGCCGATCATGTAGAATCGCATTATGCATGATCGGTACTATACCGTAACTATAACAGTTCACTGTTGGACTTCGAAAGAACTTGCGTGGGATGTAAATTTAACTATTTTTGGCAAAAACGTAGCGTCAGTTATTTACCATCGATCCATTAGAAGGTCCTCATACACTTCCCAAGACGCTGGTTAATAGTATTCAAATTAAGTTGTTTGTTGTGTGAGGTTTGCCGTCTCCTTTTTTTCACGTCCGGAAAGTATCTAGTGTAGTCATGCAATGTCGCTTTGCGTCAGTTTTTTTTTCCCCCCCATTATAAAGTGGGGTAAACGTCATTAAACCTGTCATAACATGTATGAAGACGGTCAAAAAATTCAATAAAAAAAAATCTTTCAAATTATCTTAGGTTTCAATTGGATTAACGTGTTGTGAAGCTTTTGTTGTATTATTTACTGGCGCGCATTTATTTTCAGTACTTTCGAATCATTTCACATTACAACAAAATTTGTTGAGTGAAAAACAGTACTTATTTCAAGCCAATAATTAATTAATCAATGCATATAAAAAAAAACTGCTAGCCAACTAATACTACCGAATTAAGTCATAATCAAAATGAGCGTCATATCCTTAAAACTTTAAAGGCTTAACAAATCAAGTTACCGGATATTAACAATGACAATTTCATGTAAGAAAGAAATACACCGAGGCAGAGTTATTCAGTGTTAATGAGATTTACGAAAGGATGTGGCAACAATGATAACAACTACTGGTTTATTTTACATCCTAAATATGAAAATAGAAAATACAACCACCAATAAAGAAATGCAGTAATTTCAAATAAAATATAAACAGTATGAATTAATTAATTTAGCTAAAAAAGAAACACTCATCATGAATTTAGTAAATATTAAAAAATACAATTTTATATATTTAAATGAAAATTGCTTTCACCTCTAATTTTGGTTTAGGAATTTTTTATCCAAACGGATTCTACAATGGCAACTTCTTCCTCATGTATGGGTAGAAATTATAATTGAACTAACTAGAGTACAATGTAATCTTAAAAAATAAACATAGATCCGCTCAGTTTGTGTTTACAATTGCTTCTGTATCTTGCAAGCTTTCCATTCGGCGTGTTAGAGTGTTAATTATGGCTCGATATTGTCCAATGTCGCTTATATAAAACTCACCCATTTTAAAATTTTTGAATTCGTCATGGTGCCTTGGGTTATCGGATAATTCGAATAGCTTGTTTTGATAGTAAAGTGGATTGTCAAGTAATGCATTTTCGGTCATATGATGTATTACAAATACTTTTATAATCCAATTAACCTTTATAAGTTTTTCATAAAATTTTATTTCGTTAGTTTTTTATTTTGTAAAAAAAATTCTATTTATCATATAAAAATATATCATATTAATTACTAGTTTTCGAAGTATTAAAGTATTCAGTTGTGTATAAAATGCCAGCATGTGCTTACACTGGGACGTTAATGGTAGGACTCCCCACTCATGACAAAAGAATTTTTTACTGCCACCCGCTCCCTCCCCTTTCCCTCGCCTTTTCATTCTCAAATGCAGTGACAACGAGGTAGTGAAATGTGGAGCAGAAGACAGACAGACGAAGCGGAGAAAAAATTTTTTTTGTCTTTTGTTTGTGTTGAGATAAGGATAGTGCGTTCCTCGTGTACCCCGCCGTCCCCTTCCGCCTACAGTTGCAATAGGCCGCCACATTGTACTCCCCTATCACAAGCAGCATTTGCAACATATGTAAAAATTCAAAATCTCTCCTGCCCTTTCCAAATATGAAACGTAAGATATAATGATTTGACTCATTCCTATCTAGTTGTATCTAAGGACAGCGGCGTGTCGGTATACGTCATAGGTTATGCTAGACGTTAGATGCGGAAAACTTTCGTAAAAGCCTTGATCAGCATTAGTATTCAAATTATGAGTCTGGTGGGTTTGCCGCTGACACGAAACACAATAAGATTAAGTGCATTGATTCCAAGCAGGTTATCATTATAATATACTTATAAACTTTAATGATTAAGAAGAACATTTTTACGGAGTGTGTTAAATATTACGATGTTGCCAATTCAGTTTAAGTTAGTGGGGCGTAGTGGTCTAAAGTATAGGGTCAGTTTACGCGTCGATTCATCAGAAAGTCCTTTGAGCTCAGTTTATCGCGCGTGCCGTTGCTTGTTTAATCCGATTCAAATTAAGTTGTTTCTTGTGTGAGGGATGCCGTCGCCTTTCTCGTCACACGTAGACGCATTAGCATAGCGGTATAATGGCGCTTTGATAAAAAAAATTTAGATTTTACGTAAGTTTTCTCCCCCCCCCCCCTCCCCATTTATAAATTGGAGAAAACGTTTTGTTTTGTCAATTGTAGTGGATAGTAATTTATAAAACAATCTGAACATGTCATAAACTGAGGAAAAAATTTCAAAAAACGACAATAAGAATTTTAAAAACATTCATCAATTTTATTTTCCTAATTCCACTGCCCATTTTACTTCCAATTCATCATTTTGTTGCATGGAAAGTCAATTTTCAATTTCGTTTAGTTATAATTTGAGCAGTTTGTTTATAATGGGTAGGTAGTGAACATTGGAATCGAATGAATTGTTTCAAAGATTCCTTGAATGAGAAACGCTCTCACTCGTGTCAGGGCTGATGATGATTGTCCAGCTTAAACTCTCGTTAACGATGTGCCGGTTATGATAGTTGGAATCAACAGTCGCATCTTTTCGTATAATCCTGTCATCATCAAACGCCAAGTACCGACGATTTGTTCCCACCAAGTAAAAGGCACACTTATCGAGATTAAAGACGGTCTCGTCGGAATCCAGTTGCACCCTCTGATTTGTTACCTAAAGATAATAATTGACAGCATTAAATTTTTGAAGCAAAGTATTAGGTAACACATGTCCCTGCAATACCAAATTATGAGGCGCTATAATGCAAATATTTGCGCAAAGACTGTCATTAAAGCAAAAAAAATCACACGTACCTTGCGAATAATTAGACGGGGAAGACATAAGTAGGTGACACTGCAAACAAGTCTGACTACGGATCTATATGTAATATCTCCTTCTTCAAAATAAAATTCCTCATCAGTGCCTTCCATACTCATTTCTTTATATATATCACTCTGCAAATAAATATCAAAAATTCGATATTTTGCTGAAGATGCTTGATAGCTGCCGCCGTCACAGTATAGATAACGAGTGCTGATAGAATTTGAGCAGGAATCGTGGGCGAATAGAATAACTTTTGATTTACTCGTAATGTGCATAATAAAATATTTTAACCAAGTATATATTCTTTTTGAAAAATCGAACTTCGTGGTTAACTGGTCCTATTCTTACTCACACGGAATAACGGTGTACGCAAAAGTTCTTTTGCCTTTTCCTGGTGTTTGAACTCCTTTTGTAAAACAAAAAAAGATTTATGACCCTCAGGAAGAGTACAAAAATACAAGAGTAGAAGTGTAAAAATGAGCAAGTGGAGTTGACTGGTCTTGGTTTGACTTGCATGCGATGTTCAACTTCCTTACGAATTTTCCTGAAATTTAAGCCGCTACAATTGTGAGATGATTAGATTTTTCACGGGGACAATTTTAGACTTGGTGACATGATACACAATAATTTTACACTAACAAGGAAGGTGGTTAAGGGGTGTAACCCTCCGCTTTTGCTAAAACATTGTAGATACACTCGACGTGACACCAAATGACCCCTGATGTGCTCCTGCGCGGCAGCATTCAAAATAAAAAAATGTCAAATTTTGACAAAAAACTGGAAATCCTTATGGGGATCACGCGATGTTTGAAATCTTTCGATAATCATGAAATTTTCAGATTTTTCATTTCGGGTGTTCTGACTAAATCTTTATTCTGAAGTGTTTTATCTCGGAATCACGTACATAAACGTAAATTTTCATTCAAAAACCTACGTTCTGGTTCAATTTTATTATTTGGTTGGGATGTTGATGCAATTTAAACTCCAAAGTAAGTATTTAAAGTTGTACCCAGATCTTCCTGTGGTTTTTTCAATGTTCCAATTTTCAATAAGCCATACATGTAACAACAAATGTATTTATTTTGTCGCTGGTGTAAGATGTAATGAGAAATAAGTGCAAAATAATAATACGAATTGAATTTCGACACTTAAATATAATAGACAAGACTAATGAAAATGGTAGCCATGTAAAAGCAATTGAGGCAGACTCTGCTTCTGACCTCTTTTTGGTTGTTTCAGATTAAAAAGTACAAAAACGCTTCTATTTTTTCTAATTCGAATAACAGTTACTCTCCCTCAATTCCTGAACACGGGAATCTTCTAATTATTTTTTTTTACTTGTACGAATAGCTACTCCCCCGAGTATTTTGAATACAAAATTTAGCTCTCCCTAGAGTAGGATTAATATTTTACTATTAAGAAAGGAGACAACGACCGACGTGTTTACAAAACTCGCTAGCTATTCTAAAACACTGCTTCTATCGTAGCAGAGTAATGATAAGTTTGGGGAGTCAAAAATATTCTATCCCCAAAATCAAATCATTTTCCGCTTGGAAGTGTCCTAACAATTAGTCCATTCCATTTTTAATTAATCCATTTTATAGTAAATCTATTTATGAATGGAAAACGATATAGGATTACACTTTAACCATGAATTTAAATATCATCATGAGGCACCTGTAACAATGAGGAGACGAGGATCAGTTTTTCTAGACATAACGTAGATTTTGTTTTCTCTAATTTTTTGCAACAAAGGGAAGCGTCAGTGAATAATGTTGGATTTTCCAAAGCAGCCTCGCACTCAAAAACAGATTTTGTTTCATAAGGACCCCAACTTTTTCTGCTTTGATGCGGGCAGAGGGGCGTAAGATACCCTACAGAAGATATGCAAGCAAAGAATTGTTTTTCTCAATACAAAAAAGAGTTAACCAAATGGGTCACACAAACCAAGAGGATAAAATGGTGCAACATTTTTACCATTCTCATATCCTTACAAAAGGCAACCTCAGTTATTTAAAGCGTCAAGAAATGGAGGTTTCTTTTTAGGACAGGACCTAATTCAGTTCTCCAGGAGCCTTCTGCAAAACATTGACCCTGCATCGGGAATCGGGACTTTCAAAAACTAAAAACTTTGTAGAAACTCTATTCTGTGGAATATTGGCAATGGAATCAATCCGGACGACCAAATTACGACGACAACTAATGGGAATCACTTGGATTGTACTTACCCTCCTCAAGCGCATCTTACACTGGTTGCAAAAAAGAGCAAAATTGGACGTCATCAATATATGCATAGCCTCTGTTCTTTTGTTGTTGGTGCAAGTGTTCTATTTCTGGCCACAATTGAAATTAGTTCACCAACTTGGACGTTGTTACGGTGGGGCAACATCTACCCAAGGAGGATGCTAGAAATGCCCCAACCCGGGCCGCCTTATGGGCTCGAAAAGAAAGACAGAGGTAAATGAACTCACGTTAGAGTTTAAATGAGTCTTTTATTTCATAAATAATCGCATGAAAACAATCAACAATCATCAACTCCAATGATCCGACAATACTAACCAACAAATGGAAAGTAAAGCAGTTCGCATCAGGCTAAGGGGAATTATTGAACTCCAGTAGGTTCCACCAAGGCTCCTACTCCCACGAACACTGGATGCTGGCAATGGTGAGCTCGGCCCTTTTTATAGTGTCGGTGCGGACCAAAAGCCAGGTGCTTTTGCACACGGCACATCCCGAATTGCATAACAAACAGACACAAGACACAGAATTGCATAATAAATCCTAATTACTAACAAAGCTTGAATAATAACAACTAATTACTAACAAAGCTGGAATATCACTTCTTAATTAATACCTAACATGAGGAAGAGTCCAATACCGTACGTTGGTAAATCCATCCTCGTGTCAACGTATGAAACAGGATTGGAGCATTGATTTATTATAAGAACTGACGCAAAATTCTGTTGTAGGTTTCCTTGCAACGTCAATCAGGCATGCTGAAATACATTGCTACTGACCCATGCACGGATTTCTACCAGCATGCATGTGGAGGGAAAAAGACACATGGATTGTTGACGGCAAGCGAAGATCAGTTTAACTGCTCACCCCCTAAAGTTGTGTCAATTACATTTTTAAAAAATCATAAAAAATTTCAGCCCAATCGAAGAAGGTTTAGAGGTAGGTCAATGCCATTAAATTTTTGCATAGGAAACTCCATGCCCAATTCTAGTTGTGGCTAGATGCGGGATGCGGAAAAGGTTTTGCAAGGGTGGCTTTCTAATTTAACTACCAACGACCAAAATTTTGCGACTTGCGAAAATAATTCCACCCGATTACATTTGAAATGGTGACGAGGTCACATACTTCGACCTACTTAATCGATGGTAAAGTCGCGGAACTAACTGGAGGCAAGATCCCTTCGATTCGCATGGCACTTGGACTTTTCCTTTATCATCACCAGGACCAACAAACAACAATTAGGGAATCTTCAACCCTGGTATGCGATGAAGTGGCTAAATTCTGGATAAGAGCCCGAATACCCACCCGGGACCCACAGCATTGTCGAGGACAACTTGAGAAGGTAATAATAATGGTTTGTATAATAATAAATAAGAATACTAAACCCTGGACTAAGACCCTGGAAGTTCTGTGTAAGTTCCATTTTGTTTCATTCTATGGAACATTTAAACTTTGTGTATTTGTAGCTGGGAACCAAACGACTGTCACTGAGGCCTAGGTGGCTGCCCAGACCTACTACAGATCCTGCATTGGGGAGGGGAATGAATGGCAGAAGAATATTCCCAAGCTTACAACTCACATTTCCGATTTTGTCTCTTACGCCTTCGACTATAAATTCTGATGAAATGGAACCAACGTTTCAACATCAACTTGAAAAGTTTCACCATCTTCTTCAGGCCTATGGACTTTTCAAAGTATCTCTTGGCATAGACTATGGCGGCATAAATTAATTCACACTAATGGTAAGGTTGAATAGCAGTATATTCGGTAAAGATGCGCGATAAAGTCAACTAATTTTTAACGCAGCTACAACCACCAAAAGGGGCCAAAGTGACGGACTGAATAAACAAATTTCAGACGAGATTTCCGGGAGTACTCAACGACACTGGCCTCACATGGGAACCACACCAAGTGGGACACGCGTATCTTCATGAACGTTATGTATGTTGTAGAGGGGCCTAATATAAGTACTTTCGGAGGGTAGTAGGTGCGGTACTCAACTGTTGCCATGGCAACAATTTTTTGAATTTTTCATTTTTTGAAAAGTTCCAAAGGGTCCCCCCTTCGAAACTTGATTTTTTACATGGATTTTTCCATTAGGATTTTGGAATTTTGGATTTGGATGAAAATAGTGAATATGATATGGAAATGCTCCAATATGAAATATCAT